>JAADXW010000043.1:0-50794 GCA_023337975.1 Phytopythium ostracodes
ACCGAGTATCCTTGGTCGACCAGGAAGTTCCAGAGCTGGTGGTAGTTCGTGTAGGGGTGGTCGCCCGCGGAATCAAGCAGGTCGAACGTGTTCTCGAGGCTGTCGCGCGGTACGAACGCGGACGGGTACGGGATGTTACGGAACTGGTCCCAGAGAATTCGCTTCGACTTGGGCGGCGTCGGAACCACGCGTATTCGCACCGGCACTGCAACTTCATCGACTCGCTTGCCGTTCTGGATCTTCACGATGAGATCGCCGCTTGCAACACCGTCGAAATGGGACCCCTGCTGCTTCACCTCGACGAAAACTCCGAGTGAGCCGTAGAATGGCCACAGCACCTCGGGCGACGCGACGGAGACGGACAAAATCTCTCCGTGCGTGTCTGGAGCCCAACGAGGAGCATCAACAATCTTACCGGATACTGACGCAGGGTTCAGGATCGTCAAGTTCACCATGAGCGGCAACGAGCTGTGATATAGTGGCTGTGAGCACAGTGGCCACAGGTACGGACAGTTGGTCGTGTCTATCCGATCCGGGAACGAACTGGGAGTCATCGCAGTCATCGCACTCGATGCCTCGGTCTCATTTCGTGCGGCTGCTGCTTGGTGGCGACTCCACAGATCGACCACCAGCTCGCTTGCGCGCGTCACGTTCATTTTGCCGGCGCCCTGCTCGAAGATGTGGTTGTGCACTACGTATGCCTCCGATTCGCGCCAGGCTTCGAGCCGTTCAGCACTCTCGAGAAGGATTTGCTTCGTTGATGCTGGGTTCAGCACTTGCCAGCGCTCGTGCTCTGGGATCATGGACGCAAGGACTGCGATCGAGGCTGAGACGATGGGTGCCGACGCGCTCGTTCCGGACAGTAGCTTGCACCCTTTGGACACGTCGCTCCCGGACACGTCCTGCGCTAGCGCGACAATGTCGGGCTTGACTCGTCCAGATCCGAACGGGAACTCCCACGTCGTCATCCCACGCGATGAGAACTCGGCCACCTCGTCGTCAGACGTGATGCCTCCGACGCCAATCACCTCCATCTGGTCCGCTGGATTCGACAGGAGCCCGTACTGCGGCCCATTGTTCCCGACGGCTGACACCTGCACATTGAAACTACGTCAGTGTGTGTCTGATAGCAGCACACACCAAGCAGAGAGAACGCACCAGGATGATGCCGTTGGCTGTGAGCTCTTTGATCTTCTCCACGAACGGCAGGTCCTGGAAATCCGGGCCGCCAGTGCTCAGGTTGAGCACGTGAATGCCCTTGAACAGCGCGTAGTTGAACGCGTCCAGGTACCACGACGTGAACGACAACTGGTCATCGGTGAACATGCGGAATACAAACAGCTCGGCCTCGGGCGCTATCCCAGGGCATTCCTCGTCCGTGCTCGCGATCACGCTCGCGACGAACGTGCCGTGGCCTGCCGAGTCGTCGTTCTTCTTCTCGTGCGTCCAGTTGATGCGCTCCTTGACATTATCCAGACGTGAGCTCGACAAGCCCGTGTCAAAGACGGCCACTTTGACGCCTTGGCCCTTGTATCCTCGCTCCCAGAGCTCGCGGACGCCCAGCGCATCGACGAGCTGCTTCCGAGGACGCTTCCTCAGGCTCATCAGGTTCTTCAACGGCGGTGCGCTAACATTCTGGGGCACCTGGTGGCCAGTAAACGCACCACTACCGTCGTTTGACGGCGACCCGTGAGCTTGGAGCAGTTCGACCTGGCGGTACGGCTTGTTGACGTGAATCGCTCGCACTCGGGTCGACGTGTTCCTGTCCAAGAACGTTCGCATATCCGCCTCCGCCTTGTGGCAGACAGCGGCCGGCGTCCCACTCGGAGTGATCATAGCGCACGAAAACAACCGCAGCACGACGAAATCCGTTGGCGCCAGGCGCGCGAACTGCGAGCGCTCGCTGATCCGCATCGCATACGACGCGGCGGCGGGACTAATGGCTTCACTGGCGTGGGTTTCTTGGCTCTGGACGTCGTCGTACGCGTCCAGTCGCGCGACGAACTCTTGCGCGTCAGATACCTCGTAAAACGCGCACTCCTGCGACTGCGCAGGGCTCACAGACTCGTATTGCGGCGCTGCTGCTGTACAAGGAACTTCCGACAGAAAGTGCGCGCTCAGGACGATGAGTGCGGCCACGTACAGCAGCCCTGGCGAGCGAAACGCGGCGCTCCGGCCGCGGCCAACGGCGCGAGCGAGTTCGGCGCCTCCCCGCGCGGTTTGGGAGCCCGACGGATCCGCAGAGACGCCGCATGCCGCCGCTATCTTGCGCCTCCGAGTGCCCATGAGCCCCTTCCGTCGCAGCGGTCGATTACGTGTGTGCGACTGACTGACTGTAAACTGGCACCGAGCCAGAGTGAAGGTCAACATCAACCCGATGCAAATTATTCTGATAATTCTGACTTTGGTCTGAGTGGAATCAGACCATGTTGCTGCAGTGTACAGGAAGGCAGCAATTGGACTGATGAAAATGGCGACGACGACGATTGTCGGCTTCGGCTCGCTGCTTTCCGGTGCATAGTCTTCAGACCTGTATGAGCTGCCAGACGGTCGTGCGGTAGTAGGGCGCGATAGCTCGCTGTGTGCTTGTGTTGGCGGCTCGGGTCTTGCTCAGGGCGCGCTGCTGCTGTGCCGATGGGCAGAGGCGTTGGCACGCTCCACGTTCGGCGATGCGGTGCGCAACTTCCGCCTGGCGCGCATGACGAACTACCGCCGCGTGTTCGCGCACCCAGCGTCCATCTTCTTCGAGCATGGCATTGCCAACCTGGCCACCAAGATGTGCGCCGCTGTCTGGATGGGCTATGCCTAGCTGTGACCTGTCACTTATCACGGAACGTGCAGGAGATGGCGAGTCTGTCGACGGAGCCCGTGCCGGGCTGCTCGTTCCTCATCAGCGTGTTCGACATCCCCACGGACATGCTGCCGAGCTTCTACAAGCGCGAGAGGATTTCCGCACCATCAGTGCGCCGTTCCTCGAGCTTGATGGCATTCCAGGCGGCGAGGCAAGCAGCGTCTCCATCATCACCGTACAGAGAAGTCTAACGCGGTTTGATTGCCCTCACAGACGCTCATGTGCACGTGGTGGACAGACGAGGAGTATATTCAGCAGCGGTGCGGTGTGAATACCTGGTTGATGATGGCATTGCCGACTCATCAGACTGATGAAGGCCGTGAACTGTGACATCAGCGGCCAGCAAGAGTTTGACAAGTATAAGCGCCACAGCCTCGACAGCATCTAGGAATGGGACCACAAGAGCGGCATCCTCCCGTGCCGGGTAAGGCTGTGCGTGCTGAGCTATCGACGTCGGCAGTCTATTAAATGAAGATACTACTACTACGTTTGTAGGTGTATCTCCGTCACTGCCTGCTTGCCGTCAAGAAGCTCAGAGATGTACGTCTGCATGACTTGTGTCGTTGCTCAATATCACTGTCTCACATGCAGTTCTGTGATATCACAGCACGTGTATTAATATCAAGATTTTGTGCGCTCAACGTTCCTTGGCGACCGCAAGACCACGATCGAGGCGTACATCGAGGCGAACCCGGCCATCATGCTCGAACTCCCGCCGCCTCACCTCGTCGGCCGCTACAGTGGATAATGCTCATCACAATGGAGACACATTCCTGTCGAAAAGCTCGCGCGTCAATCACGATGACCTCACATAGAAGCAGTGAAGCACCAGATACCCTCAAAAGTCACTCTGGAACTTCTGACACTTGATGCCACGTCGTGATTGTCTGTTCATGTGACGCACAGGTACACATTTGGGGTTGCAGTTTTCGACTCAGACCTGGTAGTTCGCCCGCTTGTATTGACCGGGTCGTGCAGTCTGATTGCCGCTCAACGCTCGACTCGCTGTGGTGTCCACACGCGCGTGATGTATTGTCTTGCATGGTATTTTCGCGCTTGTTTCTCTGTGTGTCCTTTTGTGTTGTGAATCCAATGGTCGAGCATGTTGGCAGCCGATGGGGGCGCATCTCTTCACTTCTTCTTGAGCAACTTCTTGTTGCGCAGCTCTTCTCGGTAGTCCTCGTACTCGCCGATGCGCTTGCTGAAGGGACGAAGCCAAGCACAAACATCAGAACCAGCGCGCTCGTGTGGCGAATATGTCTGCAAGTTGGCTCGTACCTCCGCTCCTCTTCGTGCTGGATCTCGTCAAACGTCGCCTCCATGTCCCTCGAGTCGGCCGAGTCCATCGAGTAGCTCCGCTTGCGACCTTTGCGAAACATGGCAGTGATCACACCCGGCGAGTACTCGTCGCTGTCATCGACCACGAAACTGTCGTCACTATCTTCATCGAACGGATCGTGCCGCCGGCGAGGTGGCTGTCGGTCGTGCTTTCGCCCTGCTGGTCGCGAGCGCGCTGACGCAACTGTCGAGTGCTTCCTGCGCAGGTCATCCAACGCCTGCTGAATGAGACGGTGGTGACCCTTCTTGGGCACGAGACCTGGTAAGTCTTCCTTCTCGATTGTGCTCAGCAGCTTGATCGAATCGAAGCCGTTCTCGAAGAACGCTGGCGCATATTCGCTCATATCGACACTTAGTCCTGGTCGAACAAGCAAACACAGATGAGTCAGCGGTCGCTGTCGCCTGAACTGGGGGCGTCGGATCGTAAGCGTTGCAACATACCTCTGAGCCATTCAATGACCTCGCGTTGGCTCTCCGTGTACGAAACGGGTTTCGAGCGCTTGGTCGGCCGGCCGCTGGCCGCGCCTGGTGCAGCCGAAGTCTTCTTGCCGTCGCTCTTGCCAGAGCTGCCATTTGCTGAGCTGGAACTACTGGCTACACCATGAACCCGCGGGAACATCTTGGCCAGCATCGCTCGGCGCTCCTCCTCGGCATTTGGAAGGTCAAGCGAACTGCTAGATCGCGCACTCGACGGGCGACTGTTGCTGGTGGGTCGTTCTCTGATAGGCTGCCCACGATCGGCCGGACCGCTGTCGCTGGCACTTCCGCCAGTGCGATTGCTGAGTGCCTTCAGCTTCCGAATGCGCTCCTGGTGAAGCTCGTCGCGCGTTCTACATGTCGTCAAGGTTGAATCAGATGTCAGAAACACAAGTACTCACAGAAATTACACTATATGCCCACAGAAGACAC
The DNA here is from genome assembly GCA_023337975.1 of Phytopythium ostracodes. Taxonomy (NCBI): domain Eukaryota; phylum Oomycota; class Peronosporomycetes; order Pythiales; family Pythiaceae; genus Phytopythium; species Phytopythium ostracodes. Next base: position 5,099 of record JAADXW010000043.1, read on the forward strand.
CTACAGTGGCCGTCCCCTGACTTGTGTGGACGTTGGCGGCACCACTCGCCTCGGCAGCGAGTCTTTCATAATGGGTGGCACCACTCGGCGTGCCGCGGACGCCGGCGCCGACGCTGCTCGGCGCGCCAACGAGCTGGACGTCGCCGTACGTACTTGCTGAAAGCGGCTGACTGAGCTTCTAGACGGAGCTGCCGAGATGGTCGTGCCGCGTTTCCCCTTCACAGGGCGGCTGGCGAGCACCTGGACGGTCCGGGACTCGCGGGTCGCCTTTTCGGACGCATAGCTCTTCTTTAGACGCCTGCGCGCACTCTCGAGCCGCGCCGCATCCGGTCCTATAGCGATTGGTATACATGAGTGAAAGTATCTCGAGCTCGCCTCGTCCCATAATACAACGCACCTTGCTTAGGCGGCGACGGGCTGGGCGCCGGGCGCCGGACCTCGGACATGGAGCGCGTGCTGCTCTTCGCTGCTCCTCCTCCTCCGCCGCCACTGCTCGAGATGCCGACCTGCTCCTTCCAGCGCTTGGTGAGAGTCGTACTGTAGCCGCGCAGGACCTCGTCCTCATGCTTCTTGAGCTTGCTGACCATGGCGCCGATCTTGGTGCGCTGCAGCAGGTCCACGTCCACGCGCAGCGTCGTCAGGCGGCCCAGCAGTTTCTGCATGTCCGGCACAATGCTGCGGTCCGACTGCCAGCCGTCGCGGCTCACCACGCGCGTGATCTGCTGCGCCATCGCTGCCACATCCGCCTCGGCCATCGTTTGTGTTGCCGCCGCAAATAAGGAGGCGCCTGTCTCTCACTTGGTTTCACTATGCGAGCGCCCACACACGCGGCGGCCAACGTTGCCTTGTGCTCGCTGGGTGGCCGCCGTCAAACAACATCAACAAAGTATACCCCGCGCTAACAATAGGGCGCCCGCCCCCTTCGTGTGCGAAAAACCTCGACTTTTCCAAGAAAAACCTCGGTCTACTGGTAGTCCGGTTCTCGAACCCTGGGACAAGGCACACGAATGCGAACTTTCTTAGTGAAAAAGGCGTACTTACCGTTAACGTACTTAACAAAACGTCCGGGTACACTACAGGGTACACGAGTGTAACCCATCATTGCTGCTGGGGCATTTTGTGGTCGCGACAATGATGCGAAGGTTGCAGTCGCTCACGTTGCGGCGCGGCGCTCGTAGCGACGGCGCGCGGCAGCGGCGCGGCCTGTCGTACATTATGGGCATCGAGACAAGGTGCGTTTGTGCTCTGCGGCCGCGATCGCTTCGCTTCCCGGTGCGATTGGCGTGACAGCGACGCTGTGTTGTGCGGGAGCCAAGTTGCGACGACACGGCGGCGGCGGTGCTGGACGCGGACGGCAACGTGCTGAGCAGCGTGGTCTCGTCCCAGTGGGAGCTCAACGCCAAGTGGAAAGGTGCGCGATAGACATCAGTCTACTGTGCGTGTCGCTGTCTTCTTACCGAGAGTGATGCTGCTGTGCTGCGCATTGCCAGGCGTTGTGCCGGCGCTGGCGGCGCGCGCGCACGCCGACAACTTGCCGCACGTTGTCGCCGCGGCGGCGGAGCAAAGGTACAAAGACGAGACGTGTTAGGCGACATATATGCTGCGTCGCAGTCTAATACCCGTGTGTGCGCCAGTGGCATTGGGAGCATCAACAACCTGTCGGCGATCGCGGTGACTTCCGGCCCGGGACTGTCGCCATGCCTCGATGTCGGCCTTCGCGCGGCGCAGCAGCTCTGCCTGGAGAATCCCAGCGTCGCGTTTCTCCAAATCAACCACCTGGAGGTGCGCTGAATTGCATATGAGTTGTGTATACTGCCGTTGACTGACGACCGTTTCGTGGTGCGTTCGTGCTGTGCAACAGGCACACGTGCTCGTCTCGCGCCTGCCAAACGTAAGGGCCAGTCCGTTTAAATCACTGTCATCCGAGCTTTAATGATTCGTTTGTTGGCACAAACAGACGGGCGTTGACCGACCCGAGTTCCCGTTCGTGGTGCTGCTCGTATCAGGCGGCCACTGCTGCCTAGTGCTCGCGAAGGTACGCCGCGAAGGCTGTCAGTTGTTCTCCATGCAGGCGCATCCAGGGTGTCTAACATCCACTGCTGTGCTCCACCGTTGCGTTCAGGGAGTTGGTGACTACGAGCTGCTCGGAAACACGTTGGATGACTCCGTGGGCGAGGCGTACGACAAGGTGGCTCGCATGTTGGACATCACGTCGCCGCGTGGAGTGCACGGTGGCCGACTGATCGAGGAGATGGCGGCGAGAGGCAACGACCGAGCGTTCCCGTTTACCGAGCCCATGAAACATCGCAAGGTGCGCCAGTGTGATACGGGAGTGCGTCCGATAAGCGCACCAGTGACCGTCCAACCTGCGTTGTGTGACCCCATAGGATTGCGATTTTAGCTACTCAGGGATCAAGACTGCCATGCTCCGTGAAGTCCGCCAGGTAAGGCGAAGCTCTGTCTGCGAACACTGTGTTGAAAGACCATAGGGCTAATGCGTGGCTCGAAATGTGACAGATCGGCACCTTGGATGAAGCTGTGAAGCAAGACCTCTGCGCTTCTTTCCAGGTTCGTAAGGCGTGTTGGCCGACTTGTATCGGCCTGTTCAGGTTCCTCATGTTTGTGGCTCCCTTTCTCGTGTTGTTGTACGGAAATCTTCAGAAACGAGCTGTTGATCAGCTCGTGACACGAACCCGCCGAGCGTGTGAGTGGGCGCGCGAGCGAGTCGGCGACGACGTCAAACACCTCGTACGTTTGGCTTTGCGGCTGTCGTGTCACGTTCAAGGCGCACTGACATTGAGACACGTGTGTTTATCGTTGACCAGGTCGTCTGCGGCGGCGTGGCGTCTAACCAGTACCTGCGGCAGCGTCTGCAGGACACGGCGGAGGAAGAAGGACTCTCGGTGGTGTTCCCGCCGGCAAAGTACTGCACCGACAACGGTGTGATGATCGCGTGGACGGGCATCGAGCGGTACAGCCTTGGCTACCGGAGCGATCCCGCCTCGGCGCGGTACCAGCCCCGGTGGCCGCTCGAGACACTCGAGCCCCTCAAGACGGAAGGCGTGCTGTAGGCCATATAGATAAAGCTCGATCAGGCGTAGACATCATCAAACCGCGGCTGACGTGGTCGACGAATTAGAGATTCTTGCGCAGTATGGTTACTTTGATAGAAGGTGCCGCCGGATCTGCGTCTGTGTTGCCTGGAGCTCGCTAAGCTCAGCTAGAATCTGCTCTATGCCACCTTCCGCGCCTGTGAGGCGGCGTGATTTAGCGACCGCGTTGATGTCACTAAACGACGTGAGACTGTGACGTCTTGACTGTCGCGGTGGCGCCTTCCCAGGTTCTTCGTGCGTTGCTGTCTGGTCTTTATCAGCGCCGACAAAGGCGCAGAACTCGCGGTAGTCGATGAGTCCGTCGCGGTTCGCGTCAAACCTCATGCACAGCATCTTCGCCTCGTCGTCGTTCACCCGGAAGCCGAGGTCGTCCAGCGCGAGCAAGAAGTCAGCTGCCGATAGCGCGCCACGCCCCGTGCGGTCGTAGCGATAGAAGAGCATCTTGATCTCCCGATCAGACCGCCCTCGGCGCTTCTGTGCCCATCGCTTGAGGAACGCTCGGCGATTGAAGAAGCCCCAGAGCAGCTCGCCATAGTCGATTTCCCCGCTGCGATTCGGGTTCAAGTGCCGGAAGAAGGCCTCGCTCTGCTCGTCCGTGAAGCTCGTCGCGCACTGCTCCCGCATCAGCCGCAAGAACTCGGCGTAGCTAAGCGCGCCCGTCCCGTCCCAGTCGTACCGACGAAAGAGCTCCAGCGCCTTGCCGCTGTCCAGCAGCGATCGTTGGATCTTCCTCATCGCACTCTCAAAGTCGCTCTCAGCAGCAACCTTGCCCGCTTCCGACGCGCTATGGCGTCGACCGTGCAGGTCGTACACATTTCGCACCGGCAACGTCGGCTGTGAGCTGCGCAGGTCAAGCTCGCGCTGCGAAAGCGGCCCTGGCCCGATCACCGCGCCCTTCTTCCACTTGTCAGTGCGCCCAATGGCAACGCGCATGCATTGCGTGAGTCGTTCCTGCTGCCGCCGAGACGCGATCTCGGTCTGCTTGATCTGCGCGTCCACGTCGAGCAGGATGGAATGATACTCGAGCGTGTCGGCGATCAGCTGCTTGACGCTTTCGGCGTCTCTCCGCCGCTGTCGGCTTCTCTCGATCTGCCTGCGCCCGCGCTGAAGCAGCTGCTGCGTCCTCAGCTCGGCGACGCGCTCTGCCTTCTCCTTCTCGAGCTTGGCCTTCTCGATGTCGCGCTTGGACGTCGTGAGCTCGGTCTCGAACCGCCGCCGGTCCTCGGTCCACTCATTGGGCTCCAGGACGAGGCTCGTCGAGCGGCCACGCAAGCGCAACGTTGCGGGCTCAAGCGTGAAGGCGGACTTGCTTGACGGCGAGGGGGTATGCTGACGCTGATTCCCTGTGCCAGGTGCATCTGCGGCATGCACAGCTCCGATTGGCCGTGCATGCTCCGAGGAATCTTTGGCGGAGAACGACCGGCTGCGAGCGTTTCCCTCCCAATGTTTCTCTCCTTGAACGTGAATTCCGTGTCCTTGGCGTGTGATGGGGGATTCCCACGCACCCGCTTCCTCGATGAGTGGCGGCGCGTCTCGATCTCCGCCTGATTCCTCCTGATCCCCCGCCAAGGGATCCGATACATCTTGATCAGCTTCGTGCTCCCCTTCGGTGCTCGGTGCCTGACCTTTCACCCTAGAACGGTGCTGGAATAGCGGCGAGGGCGGCGCGAAAGACGCGTCTTCGTAGCCAGGCGGACCCTCATCGCTCTCGTCCGTAAGCTGTGAAGTGTAATAGAGGGGATGGCGGTCACCATCTCGGGTGTATCCATCGTGATCATCTCCTGTATCCTCGCCAGCTGCAGTCGGGGCGTTGGCACGAGCAGAGGCGGGCCATCCGGCGCCAAACTGGAGATCTCCTTCCTTGGCCTCTTGCACTTCTTCCCCAACGAGCAGTGTCCACTGATCACCCAGCGTGGCGCGCATCCCGTCGTCGCTGCGCGAGAGGAACATGCGCGCGAGCAGCCACTTGACGAGCTCTTCCTTGCGTGGGGGCGGAACTTTCCCGCCGCCCAGCAGCCAGCTCCGCACTGCTGCGTCACGCGCCGTGTTCTCCCTCTGGACGGACAGTCCGAGCACATCCGTGGGCGCCCCCGCATTCGCCTCCGATCCTAGCAGTGCGCCCTCGAACGCCCGCGCTAACTGCCGCTTGGAGAACGCGCGACTCGCTCGAACGGGCTGCTGTCCGTCTCTCAGAACGCACTCGGCCTCGAACGCGAGCGCGTACTCGGGCCGCGACTGCTCGTGCACCGCCACGTTGGCGCGCACAAAGCGTTGGCGTTCGGGATCGCGCGTCGGCGGGGCCAGTGCCAACGGCACCGCCTTGTGCGCGCATCCCGAGCGCTGCGAAGCCGGCGGCAGCTGCGCCGCGCGGGGCATCCAAGCGAGAGAAAGAGAGAGAGAAGAGAGAGGTGGACGGATGGGTCGCGCCCCCTTGGAACCTGCAAATGGCTTGATGGTTGGCTCCTGAAGCGGGATAAGAACGGGGAGTCAACATCGTCATCACCTCTGCATGTTGAAATACTGTAAGACGGAGCACGTCTCATAAAAATAGATGGATACCCACCGCGACCGCAACTGCCGACTACAATTATCCGGACGAGTCAAGAGGAAAACATTCAGCTAACTGAGTTCCGTTTCCGGAGATGTGTATAGCGAAGAGTGGCGGTCAGCGTATACTTGTTCGCTTTGTGCGCCGCAGTTTACTTTACAATCACTCCGACCCTTGAACAGTGTATGCAGGCCGTTTCACTTGCGAACTGTATGGTTGGTGCCAACATCTGGTCGCGTCACGGCCGAAGAACAAGAAAAGCGCAGACGCCAGGAGCGAGTGGGCCAGTTTCTCGCGCGTAATCAGGACACCCCACCACCTCCGTATAGTGACATTACCCTTCCAAAATTCAAGGTGGAAGATCGCCATTCCTGCCACCAATCGCGAGGGAAATGACTCGACTACTTCAACTGATCCCATGTACTAAACGTCGTTAAAACGAGGGTCAACAGATATGGCGACCACAGATTGCCTTGTCTCCACTTCTTGTAGCGCGGACTCATCCATCCACAGTGTAAATGGCCGCGAACGGCGTCAACATAATCGCTTTCTCCCCGTTTCACCCAAGGGCGTGAACCCTCTCCGCGTTACTGTACTGTAGAGCGAACGCTTGACGAGATGCGCGGGCTGCTCCTGGCGTCCTGGCTGCTGATGGCGGCGCTGGCCGTCACGGGTATCGGCCAGGTAGCAGGCGAGCCCAAGACGCGGCCGGTGCTGCTGCTGCCGGGCTTCGCGTCCTCGCAGCTCCAGGCGTGGAGCCACAGCCGCTGCGAGACTGGCTTCCGCAAGAACCTGTACCGCGACGTCAACATCGGCGACCGTACGCGTCTCTCTGTTACCTAGTGTCCATCCGGGTGTAAACTCAGCTCACATGTCGACATTCCAACGTGGCAGGCCTGTGGATCGACATTGGCCGCGTGCTGGCGCAGAGCGACTGCTGGATCAGCTGCATGAAGCTCGACATCACCAGCCAGAACGAGACCCACTGCAAGCTCCGGTGCGTGTCTGCCCCAGCGCTCTCTTGAGGGACGCTGAGCGCCTCAGGAACTAACAGGAGCGTACTATTCACTGATACCATACAGCGCGCCGGAGGGGCTGAACGCCATATCGGAGCTCGACCCGGGGCTCGTCACGGGCCCGCTGTCGACCGTCTGGGGCAGCATGATCAAAGACCTCGTACAGCACTTCCATCTCGAGCCGGACCAGCTTATCGTCGCCTCGTACGACTGGCGGCTACCGCCCTCCAAGCTCCAGGAGCGCGACCGCTACTTCTACACGCTCATGAAGAAGAGTAAGCGCTCGCTGGCAGTGCCCTCCCTTTCATCAATCAATCACTCACTAACGATGGTAAACGCTGCAGTCGAGTACACGGTGGGGCTGAACGGCGGCGACGCGCTCGTGGTGATCGCGCACTCGATGGGCAACAGCATGCTGCGCTACTTCCTCGCGTGGCTCAAGCTCGAGATCGGCGTCAACCACTGGCAGGAGTGGATCGACAAGCACATCGCGGCCTACTTCGCCGTCGGCGCGCCGCTGCTCGGGAGCGCCGAGGCGCTCGAGCTGCTCACGTCGGGCGTCACCAACGGCCTCCCCGTCAGCCAGAGCGCCATCCGCCAGCTCGTCGTGTCCTTTGGTGTGTTTATTTGCTTCGTACTCAGTGTTGGTGACGGTAGAAGCTAATGACCGGTGCTGTGCGCTCGCTCCAGGCGCCATCGTGAGCTTCATGCCCATCCCGTCGGGCGAGCCGTCGGCTGCCGACAAGGATATCCTCTTCACCGTGCGCTTCCACGAGCGCCTCCACGCGCACGGCGAGAGCGTGGACCGGGTCGTCAACTACACGAGCGCCGACATCGCGTCGGGCAAGCTGTTCCGCGACCTCGGTGCGCGGGACCCCGTCTTCCGCGACCTCGAGATCGTGCGGCGGCGGTTCTACGCGGAAGACCGCGTGCTCGACCACTTCGCGGCCTGGGAGCGGCCCCCCATCGCGTCCGTCTACTCCATCTACGGCGTCAACCTCCCGGTACGTTGCTCACTGCGCTGCTATCGGTCGTGTACTCGCCTCTGACCCTGTCACGGTGGTGAATGGATCGACTCTAGACGAGCTACAACTACCACTACCAGCACACAATTACGTCCGACGACTGGTACATGGTGGAGTCGGCGCACGAAGAAGCGTCCGACGAGCTCTGCGGCAAGATGGGCGACGGCACGGTGCCCTACCACTCCTTGTCGTGGGCACACACGTGGCTCGGCAAGCCGGGCACACCCGTCCACGTGACGCAAACCCCGCAGTCGGTCTACTTCTCGTCCGCCGACATCCGCCAGGTGTCCGCCGTCCGGACAGCCACGTCGCACCACGCGCAGTATGCGCAGGCGCTGAACGGCAACTCGCTGTGCCTCGCGGACGACAGCGTGTACCGAGGCTGGGCGGGCTCGGGGTCGGCAGCCAGCGGAGGCTTCTTCAATGGCCTCTTCGGCTCCTCCACTGACGACCAGATCACCTTCTACGAGAGCACCGAGGAGGTCCACGGCGCCGTTCGCTCGGTGAGATGGCAGCTCGTCGTGATGGCTCTCAATGACAGCTGAACGACTGACTTTGCTTGTATGAGCAGACGAGCGTGTGGGAGATCGACGGCGCGCGCCACCGCGAGATCCTGTCGAACGCGGCGTTCCTGCGGGAGCTGCGCATGGAGATGCGCAACATTTTCAACGGCAAGGACAAGACCGACAAGGTTTGTTCCCCTGTCTCTCAGCGATGACAGGAGCCAAGTGATGGAGACGATAATGTGTGAGCGATGGGTGTGTACTGTACAGACGTCGCGGCCGCCCATGATCGACAGCGACTGCTACTGGAACTACCGGCAGGCGCGCTGCGAGTTCTCCGAGTTCTGCGAGTACCAGTACAACTTTGGCGACGTGACGCTGGACCAGTCGTGCCGCATGCGCGCGTCCAAGAAGCTGCCAGCGCCGATCCACTCGGGCGAGCTGTTCAACGCGGCGACGGCCTCGTCAACGACCGGCAACGAGGACGAGCCCGTGTCTCCCGCTGGCTCCTACTGCGCCGCCACGACATGCTCGTCGTGCGCTGCCTACAACGAGTGCACGCCTCTCGACCCGCTCCCGCACTCGGAGGGGATCCCGCGTCCAGCCACGGCGCGGAAATGAGGCGAAACATTAGATTCGAGCGCGGCCCCCAGCCGGTAGAAGTGGTATAATGGGGCCTCGCACCCCAGGAGAACGTAAGAGTACGATAAATTTTGATAAAACACAGCGTCATGATCAGGCAGTTGCCTAGTATTTCTGTGCCTGGTCGTAGACTGAGCGTGAGCGTCGCCGACGCGACCACAGCCTCCGATATCACCGGCATCGCCCACAACGCCAGTTGCTCACCTCACAATCCAGTGCTCGTCGGTCATCTCCACAGCTGGATGAGAACAGTGCTCGACCAACAAGTAAGGCGACAAAATGACAGAGCACGGCACTGTAACACTGTCCCAGCATGTTTCTCGCCTGAATAAGCCGTCGCCAACGGAACAAGCACGAGGACGTGCGCTTGATCGGTCCGAGGGAGTCGCCGGCTTACTGGAGCAGCGCGTCGGCGTGGAAGTTGACGTGCTCCTCGACGAACGTGGCGATGAAGTAGTAGCTGTGGTCGTATCCGTCCTGTACACGAGCAGCGTCGGTCAAAATCCTATCAACATCACAAGGAGGATACAATCCAGAGTTGTCGGCGTTACCTGCATGCGCAGCGTCACCTTCTGGCCCACGGACTGGCACGCCGCCTCGAAGGCTTCGGGCAGGAGTTGCTTGTCGTGGAGGAAGGTGTCCTCGCGGCCCTGGTCGATCAGGATGGGCTTGGCGAGCGGCCCGTGCTTGAGCATCAGCTGGGTCGCGTCGTACTCCTGCCGTTCGCAGAGTGACCAATCAATCGCATGTGAGGCTACAGAACTCGATTCTGCGCTACGAATACGCGTCAGTGATCACCTTCCACGCCTCCTGGTCGACGCCGAGGTAGCCCGTGAACGCCTTGATGCCCCACGGGCACTGGGTCGGATGCGAGATGGGCGCGAACGCCGAGATCGACTTGTACTGCTCCTGTTCGGTTCAATGCAGCAGATCCAGCGCATAAGCAACTCGTGCAACAACACCAAGCAAAGAAAGCACCCCGTACCGGGTTGCGGATGCCGAGCACGAGCGCGCCGTGGCCGCCCATGGAATGACCCATGATCGAGTGCTTGTCCTCCAGCACCGGGAAGTTGGCCGTGACGATCGCCGGCAGCTCCTTGGTCACGTACGTGTACATGCGGTAGTGCTCCTCCCACTTGGGCTCGGTCGCGTCCAGGTAGAAGCCGGCGCTCGTGCCAAAGTCCCAGTTGTCCTCCTCGCCGTCGATCTTGGCGCCGCGCGGACTGCCCAGCCGTCGAGAACGTCGGGAGTGAGCGAGCTGTCTAGCAACGACGACAATGCACGACCTTGAACGTGACGTTACCTGGTGTCGGTGGTGACAATGGCGATGCCGCGCGCGGCCGCGACCTTCATGGCGCCCGGCGCCTTGATGAACAGCAGCTCGTCCGTGCATGTGAGACCCGCGAGATAGAAGAGCGCCGGCACCTTGTTGCTGTCGGTGGCGGCGGGCGGCAGGAAGACGCTGAAGGTCATGGTGGTCTTGGTGGACGCGCTCTCATGCGAGAACTGCTTGATCACGCCGCCCTGCGCCTTGGTCTGCTTTACGAGCTGCAGCGTCATCGTGGGGAGAGGTAAGGTGTGACGAAGTAGGGCGAAGGAAGGAAGGAGCGAGGCGGTTTAACACCAAGCGGGCGAGTATCCGAATGAAGGAGGCGCGGCGTGGGCGGTTGATGACAGTGTTGTGAGCAATTTAATATAACTTGTGGGTTTTTATTTATTCCATTCTTCCACCTCAGAGGCTGTTTTTATTGTTCAGACTAAAATAAAAGTAGCAAACTCAAGTAAATCGTAGCTAAATTTACATAATTATTATAATTACGATCTAAATCTATGAAATAGGGGTTAGGTCTTATTTTTGTATTTACTCCCCCCCAGCGAATCTGTCAAACTCCAATACAAAAAAAGCGGATTTCTTACAACACTGGTTGATGATGCACATCATGAACGAGGGGGTCCGGAGAAAATCAGAAATTGCAGTTGTACTTATAACAATTGGGATATTACACAAGCTGCTGAAGATTACGTACTTGGAACTAGAAGTAAGAATAGTGATTTACTGAACGAGCTGTCACTTTTTTACAGTCGTGCACCGACAGTGAAGGTCGAGTGTTACTGAGAGTGCAGGTCATTTGCGGGATCAAGATGGAATCGCTGTTTGTTGACCAGGCGAAGCGTACATTTCTGTGATAGCTGAAAACGCCTAGCATCTCTTTTGACTCGAATATACAATCTTCTGCTCAACTTCATTTTATATGTTAGACATAAACCTTTAACATATTATACATGTGCATTGCTGGCAGCAGCAACATTTCACCCGGGTTGTGTTGCGGATCCGATCGAATGGAGCACGTGCCGATCCGCCTGGGGCGGCTGCGCACGTCCGTGGGGCCCGCGGCGGCGGTGGCGATCCGCCCGGTGGACGTTGGGGTCCATGGCGAGGGCTCGGAGCTGGCGTCCGCGTCGCTGGCGCGCGTGTGTCGCGTGTGCGCGCAGCACGAGTCGCGCTACACGTGTCCGCGCTGCAACACGCCGTACTGCGGCGTCGCGTGCTACAAGGCGCACGGCGAGGCGTGCACAGAGCGATTCTTCGAGCAGCACGTGCGAAGCGAGCTGCAGTTCATGACCAACGAGGCCAAGGCGTCGAGCGGCGGGCAGCAGCATCAGAAGCAGGCGGCGGAGATGCTCGAGCGCGTGCGCGACTTCCAGCAGCAGCACGAGCAGCTACTAGCAGAGGAGGAAGACGACGACGCGGCCGAGCGATTGGCGCAGCGCATGCTGGAGCTCGCGCTGATGGACGAACGGGGCGAGCTGTCGCTGGATGCGCTTACAGAGCAGGAGCGCGCGCGGTTCCTGAGCGAAGTGGCCGACGGCCGCCTGGGCAAGTTCGTCGCGCTCTGGTCGCCCTGGTGGCTACTAGACGAGCGCACGTATCGCCGGGAGACGTCGGCGCGTCGCCGAGCGCTCATTATGGAGGAGGTCTCGACGAACGAGGACAAAACGGGGCCAGCAGACAGAGGAGAAGGAGAGGAGGAAGACCCGACGAGGTTGGCGAGTGCTGGGGCGGTCATGATCCAGCCCGAGCACGCGTTCCCAGCGCGCATCTTCACGGACAAGGAAGCCAAGCGAGTGCCGCGGGACTGGAGCAAGGTGCTGCCCGGTGGTCGCGCGCCGTCGCCGAGTCTCCGCTTCCACCTCGTGGAGGTGCTGTTCGCGTACGCGTTGGTCATGCGCGCCTTCAACGGCGACTACCTGCAGGACGTGAGCGATGCGGCCGCGCTGCTGCTGCATCTGAGCGCCGTGCTACGCGCCGACGCGCGCTACGAGTCGCTCGAGCACATGCTGCTTGTGTGTCTCGAAAAGCGCACTATCGACGCTGAGGGTGCTGCTCTAGAAGTGGACACTCTCGGCAGCAATAAGGACGGAAGTGGTCGAGACAAAACCCAGGTCGCACTACACGACGTCGCCAAGCTTCTGAGGTCTCCCATGTTCGTTCTCGACGCATTGAGGGACGCGCAGGCGCTGGTCGAGGCCTTCAAGGACGAGTTGCTCTGTGTCGACCAAGGCACAAATGAACCTCCGATCTTGAAAGATTCGAAGGCGGCGCGTAAGGAGCGGCGCGCGGCCGTGAAGCGACTGAGCGCCGTCGAAAAGAAGCTCGAGTTCTTCCTCATGTGGGTCGTGCTGGCAGACCAAAGCGACTTAGAAGCGCTTGGGGTCGAGCTGGAGGCGGCGGTGAACCGCAGTTGATCTCAATGATATGGAGGTGTGGAGTGGAAATGGAGTGTAATATTATGTTTCTGTTTGGATTTGTTGGGGATCGGGTGGTGTTCCCTTCGCTTTCATCGAGCGTGTGTATTTAGATAGTATCATCATCGTCATCGTCCATTGGTGCAATTCTGCTGCACACGTCACTTGTCGAACGCATCCTTCGGTATTTCACGAGCACATCAAGCGAGGCAGGCGCCAGGCCTCGGTCCACGCCACGTCTTCCTCCTCTCCTTCATCTCCTCCTCGCAGCGTGCGGCGCATAATACGTGACGGCGACCGCGTTCGCACACAATCTCTCCAGTGGGTCTTCTCGTCGCCGATCGCGACGGTAGGTTTGTGCGCTCACTCGCTCACTACTGCGGCTCACAACATGAACGTGTGGAGCGTACGCCCGTCCGCATTGAGTACGGGGCCACGCATCACGTCCGTGTCTGGTTCACTTGACCGGGACACAACCATCAAACCGGCGAACATGGCAGTCGACCACTGTGCAGCACGTGCAATCGACGCAGGTTGATGAACGGAAGGCGTCGTCACCGCGAGGGTCGCCATCAAAAGTACAGCCCGATCAAGCGCTGTTCGCCGGTGGGATGTTGTTCGCCTTCAGGCTGTTGAACGCCGTCAACCACTTGTTGTACTCGCGCGTCGACGGTGCCGTCAAGATGAGCTTCTTGCCCGTTTGCATGAACTCGGGCGTCGAGATCACAAACGTGAGGCTGCGCGCTTCGGCTTCGACGGTCGCGTCGTTTAGCATGATCGAGCTACTCTTGGCGCCCACCTGGTGCACCATGTTCTCCTTCTTGTAGCCGGTGAGCCGCTTGCCCTGCAGCACAAAGTAGCGCTTCTTGGAACCCAGAAACCGGCGGCTACTCGCGACCTTAAGCGTACCCTGCGTGCACGTGAACGGCAGAATCGCGCGTACCCAGATAGCGGGCCCGATGAAGTTGTCGATGAGCACATACTCGTGCTTGGACGTCGCGACGATGAGCTCCTGGTGCTTGGTGCGCGAGCTGACCGTCACAATCTGCGAGCACATGATCTCGTCCTCGAGCAGGTTCGTGTCCTTGTTGACAAACAGCAACCGCTCGTGGTCTGTGAGCAGCAAGTGGAAACGCTTCTTCCGCTTGAAGGACACCGGGCCAGCAAGCAAGATAGTCTCGCGCGTTTTGAGCAGACCGTCCCAGATGCGCATGAAGGGCGAGCGCACGAGCGCGACGATGGCGTTCCGGTTCTGCCGCTTGACGGCAGCGCACACGTCGGGGCGCATGGCCAGCACCATCTCCTTCAGCAGCTCCACCTCCTTGATATTCAGCACACCATCACTCGCCAAGCCGTCGCAAAACTCGAGCATCTCCTCGACCAGCATGTTCTCGCCATCCAGCGCGCTAATGGCACTGGCACCGGAGCCGCGGCGCATGGCACTCGGCCGGGGCGACGGCGCGACGCTCGACGCGAAGGAGAAGCGGCTCGACATGCCGGGCGTGGTGGCGCGACTGGGCGTGGCCGGCATCATCTTGGAGCGCGCAAACACGACGACCATGGGGCGCGTGGGCCGGCTGAGCAGGCTGATTGCACGGTTGTACTCGAGTCCGTTGATGATCTCGCCGTCCACCGCGTGGACGATATCGTGGATGCGCACGCCGTGGGCCTCAGCGTACCCGACAATGTTCGGGTGGGCCATGGGCAAGTCCTTCACGATGACGTTGACGTCGTCGGTCGTGATCGTCATGTTGAGGCTCTGGCCGCGGAATTCGACGGCGAAGAGCCCGTCGCGGATGAACGGGCGGAAGAACTGGATGACGAGCGGGCGCGCGGGCGTCTGCAGCATCTGCACCACGTTGTCGTAGCTGCGACCGACAGTGCGGGCGCCCTGGACCTTGTAAATGACGTCGCCGATCTGGATCTGGCCGCAGCTTTCCGCCGCGCCGAGGGATCCGTCGGCGCCGCGCTTGAACTGGTTGACGACGACCGACTCGTTGATCTCGCGGATGGTCATGCCGAGTGAGCGTGCTTCAAAGGAGACCTCGAACACCTCGCGTTTCTTCATGGGCGCGAGCGCCTCCGTTTTGGGCGATAGGCACAAGCACAGCGCGTGATTGGAGACCGCGGCCTGCGCCAGCACGTCCTTGGTGATGTTGACCAGGCTTGAGTTAGCCGGGTCGATGAGGTCGACCCAGGCCTCGTCCGACACGCCGAACTGCGCGCGCAGCTGCGCCTCGATGAGCGACTCGAAGACCTGGTCCGGCACGTTCGGGTCCCACGCGATCGTGCGCACCGAGCCGTCGTCTAGGTCGATCACGCGCACGCTGCACGTGCCCATGGACACAGGCGACCGCGCCACGTTGGGGGTGATGGCGGCGGCGGAGGTCATCTGCGTCGCCATCATCTTGGTTTATATATCGAGAAAGGCGGCGGGGATGACGGCGCGTGCTTGACTCGGGAGGAAAATAAAAAAGTGCGGAAAGACTGGCGGCGGCGCTGGGAAAGGGGAACCGCGGGAAGTGTAGTACAGTGAGCGCCGGAGATTTAAACCCACCTGGTCGGACTGTTGTTAGATATGGGGCGGACGCTCCCTCACACCTGTTGCTTGGATAAGGTGGTGGTTTCGTTCGCTTTATTCGCCCCAGAGACCTCGGGCCTTGCTTGGCTCGGGAGGGTGCAAGTCGAGGAATGAAAGAGAAGGAGGATAGGATAGGGAACAACGTGGCAGATGAAAGCGGATGCAGAGAGAGGAGGAGTGGAAGAGAACAAACACCCACTAAATAATAGCAGATGCAACTGTATGGCGTCCAGTATGGGACGCCCCCCATCACTGCCATCTACAATGGCGTCCGCTCGAGTGGATGCCAAGCGGACCCCTACCCGCGTGTCGACGCTGTTGCCTCGAGCCTTGTGGGGGCAAATCACCTGTATAAAGTATAGTGGGCGTTGTACAAAATAGAACACGCACAATCTGACGTCCACTAGCGTACACTGTGCGTCCGCCCCTGCTTGCAACTCGCCCACACTCACACGACCTCTACGAAAATCCATGTGAAATATTTGGGCGGTCCGTCTCTACCTCTCTCAAACCGCGAGCGTGGCGAAACGTGCCGGACAAAAAAACTCGCCTCTCCTGTGCGACGTCAGCAGATTGACTGGTGTGCGGGGTCGTTGCACTGTCTATCGAGCGCCGGCGGACACGGACCGTGCCACACAAACACAGAAAGAACAGCGACTCTCGTCATTGACGCCGGGCACCGCCATGAAACCACGTCACGCCCAAGCGCGCGCGTCTTTTGGGGCCACAGTGGCCCCGTGGGCGTGTTTTCCCGTGCCGGCCGCCCGCGTACATGCCCGAGCTCCGCCATCCGCTTGGACACTCCGGCTCCGGCTATGAGACGTAAGTGGACTTACGAGCGGACGCTCCTCCGATCGTCGGTGCCACTCCCGGCCGATGCCACATCGGATATGATGCTGAAGCAGCCGCGCTCCGAGGAGTGGAGCGGATCGGAGTCGCCCGTTTTGTATCGAGTATTGTATGGAGTGCGGCAATGCGGGTTGTCTCACTGAGCCAATCAAAAGTCCTGGGCACGGGGTCTGCCTGGGCGGCGCGGGCAATTCATCCAGTAGATCGCGCGTTTCACGCCGGTTACGACAGTGTACGGTGGGGATCGCATCTTGGAGCCTGTGCTGTACTGTACAGTCCGCCGTGTTTTACGGATTTTTTTTTTCGTCGAGTGTCATTTTTTCGAACGCACCAAACGTCAAAACGCTCTCACTTTTTGAAACTGCAGAGTATCCATCTCACCCCACCCCTAATACAGTACCGTTTTTCGTAAAAGTTGCGATTTGGCGCAAACAACGGATTTTTCGCTAAGTTCGTGCGCGTGCTTGTAGGACCAGCACGACTGCAAAGTTCGCGTTTCCCTTTTTGACTTGAATTTTGTAATAATTCTCGCGCGGCTTTTCTCATCAACCATCATGACAGTCGCGGCCGCCGAAGATGATCGAGACGACGAGACAGGCGGCGGCGGCGGCACGTGCGCCGCGCTCGTCAAAAAGCTGCAGCACCCGCTGGCTAACATTCGCGCGCGCGCGCTCAAGAACCTGCTCTTCAAGCTGCGCGAGAGACTCGTGGGCGTCGCTCAGCTCGAAACCGCGAGAAAGGCGCTCGTCCCGCGGCTGCTAGCGGCGCTGCGCGAGCCCGAGCTCGAGCTGGACGCGCTGCATGTGATCGAGCTGATCGCTGAGGTATATGTCCGTGTTTTGCGATCCGTTTTGGTCTGCAGGGGGTCTGAGGGCTGAGTCTGAGCGTGTGAATGGTGCGATTGGGGTGTTTAGAGCGGCTCGCTCGCGCTCCTGGCGGCGCTGCAGGCGGACGGCGCGGCCCTCGAGCTGCAACGCGCTGCCGCCGGGAAGTCGCCGGAACTAGAGTCGGCGTATGAGAAGGTGGGTCAGGTGTACGTTCGTTGGCAGTGCATGGGCTCGCGTTCTCATCGAAACCGTCACGCAACAGCTCTTGCAGAAGCTCCTGGTCACCCCGCAGGTTTTTACCGGCCAGAACCCCCGATCACAACTGCTAAGCCGACAAGCAACGCGTGCTGCGTTGACCCGCGATGCGCCGGCTGGAGAGGACAACGAGCAACCAGCAAGGCGGCAGTTGTCGGCGTCCCAAACGAAGCGGATGCAGCAGTGGGCTCGCGAGTTGCCCGAACTGGAGGCCCGCGGGTGGAGATTCGCGCCCGTGCCGCTCGCTCCCATGGACGACCAGTTCCTGTTTGAGTTCGAAGTGAAGCTGACGCTGCGGACGACGACCGACGAGATTGTTGGCATCTGTCGCGACGTTAGTCGGACGCTGCTGCGTGATTTCCCCGCCGAGGTTCTACTCCAGCGCCCTGCAGTGCTCCAGTATTTGCTGCATCTGGTACGCCAACCACTGCTTCCGCCGACAACAGGAACCCCAGACGATCACCATGGCTCGCTGCAGTTTGAACTGGATCAATCCATGGAGATCTCTTTTGGGGTGAACTACTTCGACGCACTCGGGTCCTCCACATATTCCAGCAAGCGCGGAAACTTGACGGGCGCCGTGCTAATGGCAGCGATGATCGCGATTGAATCGCTTCTTGCGGCTTTGGGCGAGACGCTGAAGCATGCCATGGATCCAACACTCGTGATGTCTGACTCCAAAGTGGACAGTGGCTATTATCTCGAGTCGTACGACCACCGAGGACATTTCTACCCTCGGGCGAGAGCAGATCACAGACGCAAGCGCGCATCACGACAGTGCTCCGCCAGCAACGACAACGAAGAACGCGTTGCAGAGGGGTTCTCGCTCGGTGGAGCTGTCTTCAAGATATTTATGAGTCTGCTCCCGCTGATTCGTAACTCTACGCACCCGCGCCTGCACATTCTCAATATGTTGCACCTCGCGGTAGAGCACTTGGGGGAGAAGCAAGCGGATGCAAATACCTCAGTCACAGAGAAGGCCAACGAATTGGACAAGCAGCGGCTCGAGATGATCTTCAACGTGCTCACCGACGTGTGCCGACCAATGTCTACTGGAGCTGCGACAACCCGAGTGAGTCCCGAAGAGGAGCAGCCACTCTCGGTTCAGTGGAAGCTGATCGATCTCGTCATTCGCCTGCTGCAACTGCATCCAGCAAACGCATTTGCCATCGGCCGACGGGAAGCGCAGGAATCGGGCGATTCAACCAGAGCCCAGGCTAGTTCATGGATTTGTGTGCCCCGCGAGCTGTGGACTACCGTCAAGACGTGGATGTCCAGTCCAGCATCGTTGCAGATTCCCAGTATTGACTGGAATCAGGATGTCGTGATGCAGTACCTGTCCGAGCTGGACGACACGATCCCGGCGTTTGTTCGTCTGAAGCACAGTGCTCAGAAGGATGTCACTGAGATGAAAACCTTCGTCGCGACAGCAAGGCATAACGCTGGCGCTGGGTTCTCGCAGTGGTCACCATCGTCTGCATTGAGTTTGCAAGTCGCAGTGAAGGTGCTGGACGCAGCAAATATCTGGAAGCACGAAGATGCCGCGGCGATCGCGAACGGAATAGCGTTCCCATTCTGGAGCATCCTATCGAACTGTGAGGAGATCAACTGGTCCGACGAAGAAGTCGAGTTGATGCAGTGCGTCATCTCTCGATCGATTGGGATGATTTTGCAGCCATCAACCGAAAGAAGCGCCAGCGCCATTGATGCTGCCACCAAGTTCTTCGAGCACCTACGTGAACTTCTATACGGCGAAGGTGCCTGCGGCTCGGTCGACAGCGAGTCTCGGGGTCGCTTTTTGCGTTTGGTGATATGCCATCGGCCTGTTCTTGCCGAGCTACTTTGGGCAGTGGCACTACTCCAAGAGGACGACGGCGACCAATCTCAACGGGATGCGCTCTTCTCGTTGTGGGGCATTGTGGATGTTCTTGTGGCGGAGTGTAAGCAGTTTACCGCGGACCAACTCCGAAGTTTCCGGGCGCTTATCCCGATACTGCAGCTTCTCGCGTATCGTGAGCCTTCAAGCGCGTCTGCGGAACGTGCTGTTGTCGGTCAGGCCACGCGGTCTCGACTGGCCGAACTGCTTAACCGAGTGGAAGAGCAAGTGTCAGTCTGTGAGCGACTGCTGCTGATCAGTCGCTGCCTCCTGCATAACGCGTCCTACCTCCGGATTTCTGCGGCGTCAGGGATACGACGCATCTTGTCGCGTGACTTTCAAGCGCCGGTGGATGATTTGCATCTAGACGACCCGTTCGCGAGTTCGCGTGATGATGACGCGGAACCAGATGCCACGTGGGAGACGAAGCTCGTAGAGTATCCGTTGCCATCGGACGGAGAGGATACACGGCCGAACGCATCAGTGGGAGGTCACGACCTATCGTCTCAGACACGGAAGCTGTCCAACTTGTGCAAGATCATCCGCACGACCGTCGATCTTGTCCAGGAGTCGGCGCTGAAAGAACTCAACCTGATGGTGGAGACTGCGACTCTGGCGATGGTCACTCTGCTTGACGAGCTAGGGGAGATGACCAAGCTGCTCCAGGTATGCCACGATGTGCTGGCTGGCCATGTTGTACCGTACTCGAGTTCGAAGCAGGATGCGCGGTCGTCGCTATTCCCGCACGCGCTGCGGCTCCTGCGCAATTTGCTGTTCCGGAGCGAGTCGTTGCGCAATGACGTGCGCTCAAGTGCAGACTTCTTGCGCGACATTCTACCGCTGCTGTTCGACTCCCGGCTTGTCGTGCGCGTACAAATGTACTACATAGTGCTGCTGCTGACATGCTCGGTGGAGTATTTCTTCGATGCGGGGATCGAGAGCAAGGACCGGCTTACGGTGAGCAACAGCTACGCGCGCGTCATGGGTACTGCAAGGAGCGCGTTCGGACTTTACGCGAGTCGTTGGCCTCGGTGTGGCGTACCTGTCGTTGAACCTGAATACCTTGCGCGTTCTCTCACTGCGTCGCGTCCGAAGGCAGATGTCATCTGGTTGCAAGCCGTTCAGACGGCTATCAAGCTCAAGGGGTCATCGCAATTAGCCCAGAGTGCTGAACGAGCTGAGAGCATGAATAGCGGCAGGGAATCGGAGTTTGGTGGTGAGGTGCGATCGACGTCTTGGCATGACTACGACTTCGTCGTCGGCAGGCTTCAGGATGCACCATCGCATGGGAAGTTCTTGAACGCGATCTACCATTTGACGGTGCTGTGTCTCGCCTCCCACTCGGCCAGATATCGTCTTGCGCAGCAATGGGAGTCGATATTCGAGCGCTACTTCAATGTGGAGCCCAAGTCGCAGCGGGACGAAGTGATAGTCGGCGCGGTAGTCCACGCGGTGGGTGCCATCCTGCCGGCTATGACGCGATCAGATCAACTGCGCTTGATCCTTGTGGTCAAGCGCTCGCTCTTACCGCTGCTGCAACGATCCAAGTGCGCGTTTTTCGCGCTCGAGCTTGCGCGGCTGCTGTTACACCTGAGCGAATCACGCGTGGCCGACCTCTTCCCGTCTCTCGTCGTGGACACGGACATCGTCGCGTGCATCTGCGCCAACTACTCGGCTGTCTACTCGACTGATCCAGTACTTCATGCAACAGTGCTCCAGCTGTTTGAAAGCCTCGTTCGGAGCATCCGACACCGCCACGTCGCCCCAGACGCTCCATTTCACATGGTGATCCGTCAACGGTTGGTGGAAATGGCATCACCACTCGTCACGATCATTTGCCGCCACCGGGCACCAGGATCCTTCCTCGAGAACGACGTGTTCTGCGCGGCGGTGCGGTGTGTGATCGGTGTCTTCCAGACAGTCTCGCACGAAGAGCTTCGGAGAGGGAGCGACCCTCTTCAACACACAGACGCTGGCGTTGTACTCGACGGGAGTTGGTGCTCGCGGTTGATCTTTCACCATTCCTCGGCGGTCCGTGCACTAGGGTTCACCGTTCTGGGCGAGTTTTCAAGCTTCGAAGTGCAACTGAGGATGCTGGAACTGGCATTAGCGACGGCGGCAGATGAAGTGGAGAGCGACTTGGCTCGTGGTCAAGCGTGTGCGGTTGTCACCAAGGTTCTGTTGCGGTATCAAGGCTTGTCATATGAGCAGCAAGTTGAGGTTGCCGCCTTGATGAATCGAGACGGCCTTGTCGCGAACGCATTCACGAAGCAGCTTGCTGGTATCCTGAAGAGCGGCAACGTGCTCGTGCACAGTGCAGTAGCGTTTACGCGGCTACTGCGGGTGCTGTTGGCTCGCCAGAATGCGCTCTCGGATCGCTTCGGCAGCATCGTCGACGCATTACGCCTCGCTGACGCAGAACATGACCTGTTCCCCGAACTCGTGAAGGTATCTCTCATTGCCCTGCGCTCAGTCCCCTTAACGTATTCTGACTGTGCTATGCTCGTGTTCACTCACAGGCACTGTCGCTCACTGCGTGGTCAAAAAAGTGCGACGATTACTCGTCGTTTGCGATGCATTTGCGCGGTTGTGATCCGTGGGTATGGCGCCGCGCCATCCTTCCAAGCGTGCTCGAGCTGACAATCGAAGCGACTAACATACTGCAAGCCTCAGTCAGAGCGATGGGGGCGTCGCACGCGCGGTATTTGAGCGAGGTATGCCATCTTGTTGTTGCTTACGAGTGTACGACTGGTTGACTCACTTGGACCTACCGCTTGTTCTGTGATGGCAACCTGTGGAAACTCAGCACACCACTCTAAAGTGCACGTTGCTGGAGTTGGTCAAGCATACGGAAGAGTCTTTGGCTTCGTTGAGCAACCCAGCGACAGAGGAAGACGCTTCTTCACGGCGAAGGGACGAGTTTCTCTTCGGAATCCACTATGAATCGCTCCTCCAGATTGGCGAGACGCTGAGCATGATGCTGGAAGAGCCGACAAGTTCAGGACAGGAGCTACGCAGCGCGTCAGCGAACGGGATAGAGGAGCTGGAGAGCGGACTGATTCGTGCTGTTGCAGAGTTGATGAATGTCCGGCACCCGATCGACTTCCGGATCGCCTTTTCTGGCGTCGTCTCATCGGTAATTCATAGTGGTGATGGTCTTGCTGATGATTTGGATTACTGACGATAGCTTCATGCTGGCAGGTCACGCTGGCGATCCCACGATTCACTTTGCTGGATGTTGACGCAACGAAAGCGCTTACCTCATCGGCGTTCGACCTGTTCATGGATATTGCAGAGCTCCCGCCAATAGCCTCGCACTCATCCTACTCCATAACATCACTCCGGTGCGTGTCTGGCGCGTTGCAGTCGCTGCTCGAATCCAGCCAAGCGTCTCGGCGCGTGGTCGAGGCAAAGCGCGGCCTGGAGTTCTGCATGACCAGCATCAAGACGCTTTTCGTCGCTATCCGAGCTGAAGGAGGCTTCGGGAGTGCTCGGAAGAGTTCCACGGCCTCCGATGCCCGCGTTTTGGAGCTAAGCGACTGCGCCAGCGTGCACATGGACGTGCTGAGTTCATTGATTGGCGCCGACATGGAGAACCAGCAGCTCGCCAAGACTCAGCGACTCCCCGATGTGTTGCTGTCCAACTGGAACGTGATGAAGGCCGCGCACATTCGGGGGTCGCCACTGCTCTCGTCGGCCATTCGGCTCTTGGGCAGCTACACGTACCGCAATGACGGCGCGAAGGCATCGCTGGCACGGCAGCAGCCGTTGATTCCGTCGGCGTCCTCGACAGCCGACGATCGATCGGTCATGTCGCTCCTCTCTGACTTGGCTCTGCCTCGTCGGAGCGGTCCGTCTTTCCTAACCCAGCAGAGCGTCAGTGATGCCGATCGCCGCGATGCGCCGCTACGGAACGCAGCGTGTGACGTCCTGAGCGCGGCCGTGCTCAACTCCGAGTGCCGCAAGTGGATGACCAGGTTCGGCGTCGTGACAAAGCTCGTGAATGCGATTGAGGACCGCCTAAAGCAGGCCGCTCAAACGCGGAAAACGCCCGAGCGCGTCCACGCAGAACATCTGGGGCGGCTCCTGCGAATTCTCGCTGCTCTCGCAAGCGCGGAAGAAGGCGCCACTGCCATCTACACGAGCAGCAGCAACGACCTCGCACTCATCGTCCAAGACATATTGCAGTCAACCGAGCGAAACACGCAGGCGTTCGGCCATCTGCTCGTGCGGAACTTGGCGCTGGCCGACGTGTCCAAGAGCCACGCGGCGGTATGGGAAGACCTACTGCCTTTCATTGTCGACGCTTGCGCGCGTCACCTTCGTGACCCAGCGCCGTCGTCGCCGCCGCAGACGCTTGGGCTGCTTAGTGAGACGCTGTGGTCGCTTGTGTTCGACAACCAGAGACTCAGAGCGTCGATGCTCAGTCGGCCAGCTCTGCTGCGAGACCTCGAAGACGTGGTTGCAGCAACTTCTGGTAAGTGCTCGACTGATTGATTGTCTGGGTGGTTGTCGGGAACCTGCTTGTCACTCAACCGTCTTAATGCTGCATGTTCGAACATCAGGGATGCAACGCGAGACAGCGTCAAGTCTGGAGCGCGCGCTGCGACTTGTCAAGGGGTGAACGACTGCGACGAAAATCAAGACCACCAGGGTTCTTTCCATTCGGACACACCCCGACACTCCACACTCGGTACAAGCAACGCCTTCGAACGGAAGAAATAAATACACTCACCGCTGTTGTCCATGGCCGACAGCTCGATATCAAAAGTCCGACAGGTCGCTCCGCTCTTCGTCGTCCTCATCCAAGTCGTCCTCATCCGCCTCCTCCGACGAGCTGCCGTCCTTTCCGATGCGCACACGAGTCGTCCCGCCTGGACTTACGACTCCCTCCAACAAGTGGGTCCCGATCTCGGCCATCATGTGAACCGCCTTCGGCTTCTTTTTGGCGGCAGCGATTGACGGCGTGCTCAGACCACTCGTTCGCACGGCCTTGGCGCCGAGGGCCATCCCCGTGTGTTTACGTTTGATCCCAAGGACGTACGAGTCCACGTCGTCGCGTTTGCTGGCTGTCAGCTTCGTCAGAAGTCCGGGCGTGGGCGCATCTTCGCTCTCGTCACCGTCCCGGCTTGAGGTGTCCGCCTTCTGCGGGGTCACAATGGTCGGAGATGTGAGCGAGTCAAAGTCCATTGCGAGCGCCGGCGCCTTCAGCGGCGTCTCCTGCTCCGCGAAGATGTCGTCCGCATTCTTTTTCTCGTACTGTTACAAGCACATAAAGTGACAGCACAGATCAGCTCTGGTCATACCGATATAACACGCCATACAGACAGGCAGATTAAACGCTCTTGACACCCACCTCCTCCACGAACTCGCGCACTTGCTTCTTGAACTTGTTGGTGCCCGCGCGGGCCACCTTGGCCGGCACTCGAGACTCGCTCGCGTCCAGCGGACGCTTCTTGCCCTTGTTGGTCTTGCGCTCCGGAGGAGTCGAGTACTGCGCAAACGATTTGGATCGGCACTGGCTGGACGTCTTGCCTGGCACAAAGGTCGCGACCTCTGCCCAAAAGTTGGGGGCGGTCGTCGGGATCTTCAGCTTGGCATCTTCCAGCGCCTCGATCTGTTCCGCCGTCCAGTCGTCTTGTTCTGCATCATTGGTTGTCTTGCTCTTGGCTGTCACAGCCGCCGAGCGCTTAGCCAAGGGCGGCTTCTTTGTTGCTGCTTTCTGCTCGCTCGTGCGTCTGCTAGCCTTCTTCTCGACAGCGCTTTTCTTTGCTGACGGCGAGTCCGACGCATTGCTAGTGCTCGTACCTGCCCGCCACCACTTCATCGTAGGTGTCATCGGTGCGGTCGGCTGAGAAAGGAAAAGCAGAATCGAGAGTGTTCGCGTCAATACTGAGGCCAATGAATAACGACGTATCACGCCAACTAATGGCACGAAACGAACCTCCTTGTCGCGACCCACGCCTTTGACAGCCTTGGGCGTGCGCATGCTTCGCTCGCGAGACGCCGATACTCTGCCGTGAGAAAGAAGCAATAGCAGTGTCAACTACAGGTACATGACGAAAGAGCACATACAAGGGACGGTACCTCTTGGTCTTGGCTTTCGAAGGCGGCGACAGTCCACCCGGCACAAATGGTGCCAAGTGCCGTTTCCAATGCGCAGGAATTCCGTCGCTCATAAGCTCGACAATGCCTGGAGGCAACTCACTGCCGTCACTTCCAGCCGCCTTCGCGTTGAATGCGCCTTCCAGGATGACCGACTCGTTCGTGGCCGACGTGAAATGCGTGGCGGTGAAGCGCTTCGCAACTTGGAACCGCGCCAATTTACCGCCCACCACTCCTACTAGAACTAGTTGAAGGTCGCGTGACTTTCGTTCATTTGTAGAGGATGTCTGCAGCGGCCACTCGACACTCCAGTTGGTCAAAACGATGGACCGCGTCCGTTTCCTCCGCCGCTCCGACTTGTGAGCTGCATCGGCATCGGTCGATTCGTCAGCGGATGGCGGTGGAGAGTCATCTAATGTTGTCGGTGCCTCCCGAGCAGTCTTGGTCGCCTTTTCAACCTTCTGCCGCGGCTTCTTCGTTGCGGATCGCAAAGACGCACGTCGATCGGAGATCCCTGGCTCATACGTTGGGTCGTGCTTGTCGTCATCGTCTTGGATAAGCTCCGCCTGCCGGTCCTCCTCGTCCTCTTCATCATCGGTATCTCGATACTGAATCTCGCTGCCGCGGCTTTGCGACAAGGTTGACTCATCCACTTCCTGCACTGGCGACGGCAAGCTCACGTCAGGTCGCCTCCCCTTCTTCCTCTCGTCCCGCGGAGTGACCGCTTCTAGCACGGACGTCGACGCCGCCGCCGCGTACTTGGTCACAAACCGGTGGTAGTTCTGCTGCTCTTCCACCTCGTCCACGATCACGCCCTCCGCGGACTCACTAGCCGCGTCGCTGTCCTCGCTGCCTGTCAACTGGTTGCTTGAGAAGAGCCGCTTCTGGATAACTGGCGAGCCTCCTCCGTTGTTATCAGGCGCTTCCCCGTCAGTGTCATCGCTGTCGTCTTGGTAACCGTCGCTGTCTGCCAGATCCGCATCCGCACCACTCTTCTCTAATCCGGAATCCTCCGCCAGCGACTGGCTACCGGCATTCCCGTTCAGCGGCACGTTCTCCTTGTCGTCCTCCGCGTCAGCGACCGGCTCTGGCTCTACCGCCGGCTCACCCGCCAGCTCCGCGCCCGCGCTCTTGATCCGCCTCTTCATCCTCTGGCGCTCCTTTCGGCGGCGCTTCCGCTTCTGCGCGCTCTTCAACCGCTCGTCGCCTTTCTCGGGCGTCTGGAGAGAAAAGCCGCCGACACCGGACTTTCCTCTATCTTTGCTGCCGTCGTCGTCGATCTCGTCGTCGTCGCCCGCCAGCAGCGCCTCCAGCACGGATCGCGCCTGGGCCCCGCGCCTCCTGGACACGCGTGAGGGCGTCGCGGCCGCCGTGCGCTTCTTCCGGTGCGGCAGGCGCGAGCGCAGCGCCGTCGCCTCCGCCATGCTTCTTTTCCGTCCTTTCCCGCGCGTTGCAGGTTGCTGTTTGACTTTCAAACGCCCGGTCCGTCACTAAAAGGTGGTTCCTTCACTATAGTGACATCAGCAGATCGTAATGTTACTCAAACGAACAATGACCAAAGGTTTCAGTGGGGGCGTTGCGTGGACTGTACCTCTAACTCGACAGATTACGGTACCGTTGCGCCTTGGTTATCGCCGCGCCTTATTTTTGTTTGATGCCCAAGTTCGGAAGAACCGTATCCGGTCGGCGTCTCTTATTAACGGGGCGCTAATACAAGCGGCGCGGCGGACCGACCCGAGGCGGAGAACAGGCGACTTCCTCGTCCATGAGGCGCCTGCTGCTGGGCGCGCTGCTGCTGGCCGACGCCGCGTGCTCTCTCTCGCGCGCGGCCAAGGCGCAGTACGCGCTCAACCTCACGGGCATCGACACGGGGACCGGCACGTCGCCACTCCAGCTCTCTTGTCCTTGTACCTTCATCCTACAAGGCGATGCTAACCGTGATGCTTGTTAATATGCGTAGCCTACACGATTTCGGTCGCCATCGGCACGCAGGGCAGCTCCAATTCCAGCCCAAGCGTACGTGTACAGATCCTTCTTGCCGAAGAGCTGGCTGCTCCTCTAACGCTGCTGATGTGAAGAATGCGTTCCGGCTGATCGCGGACACGGGCTCATCAAACGACGCGGTGCTAGGTGCTGGCTGCTGTGACGATGCCGCGGTCGGGTACTCGTGCAGCGCGTCATCGACGTGCTCGAGCAGCGGCAGCGGCTCCATCTCGCTGTCGTATGCCAGTGCCACCATCCAGTGCGTCTACATAATTCGCTGCCGAAGAGTCTAATTGCCGCTGGCATGCTGGTCTAAGCTGCGCTTTCGCTTCCATCGCAGGGGCGAGTTCATGACGGACGAGTGGTCGTCGGACGAGTTCGGGACCGTCACTAAGACCTTCCTGGTCATCGAGGAGCAGGACTCCTTCTACCGGTCGACGTATGACGGCATCACGGGACTGGCCTACAAGGCGCTGGCCGCGTCGTCAAGCAGCTCGGTCTCGTCGTTCTATGAAGTGCTTGTCGACGCGGGCGACGCCAACGACGTGTTCGGTATGCAGCTTTGCGGGATCATGCAGGCGCTCATGCTGGACAGTGACACATACTCGCTGCACGCGGGATATCTGACCATCGGTGGCAGCGAAGGCCCGGACGGCAAGTCGTACTACACGGGTGATATGCTGTACACGCCGATCACATACGTACGTGGCACTGCTGCAGAGGGTCTCAATGGTAGATGGGGATCTGATCGACATGACGTTGTGCCAACACAGGAGGCGTGGTACGTCGTAACGGTGACCGACGTGGGCTACGACGGCACGAGTCTCGGGCTGTCGTGTGACAAGTACAATGACCCCGAGGCCTTCGTCGACTCCGGCACAAGCAACATGGGGTTCCCGTCCGACGTGTACAACGCGCTCATGGAGCAGATCAAGGCGGCGACGCTCGACGCGATCCCCAACTTCGACACGAGCTACTTCAGCGACGACAGCACGTGCTGCGAGGACTACTGCGACCCGACGTCCAACAGCTCGGCGCTGCTTGACCTGCCGTCCATCTACATAACGCTCGGCATGCAGTCGAGCAACTCGAGCTCGACGACCGAGCACTTTACGGTCGAGATCCCGCCGGAGTACTATTGGCGGCCCGAGATGAACGGGCAAGACAAGGACACGCCGTGCCGCGCGATTGGCATCTCGGAAACCTCTGCGACCGTGCTGGGCGACGTGTTCATGGACGGATTGTTCTCGTTCCACGACCGCACCAACGCCAAGGTGAGTAGTGGAATGGACGGGTTGGTGGCGCGTTCATCGATACTGACGGCGATGCGTGCTTTGTGTAGATCGGGCTGGCGGTCGCAGACAACTGCCCGAATGGCGTGACGTCGACCAAGAAGATCTCCGCCTCCAACAGTACAACAGACTGGTGCTCGTGCTTCTCGAGCACGCTCAAGGAGAAGAGCTCGTGGTCGACGTACCTGCCCTTTGGCAGCGGCTGCTTCTTCTGGCTCTGGTGGATGTACGTGGTGCTTGCCAGCGCCGTCGTGGTGCTCATCTGCGTCGGCGTGCTCGTGTACTGGTGCGTGAGCAGCCGAAAGGCCAAGAAGGAAGTCAGGTCATCGCGCGTTCGCACGGCCACGGGCTCACGCGGGTCGAGTCGCAACGCCGCGCTCGTCCTGACCGCTACGCCCGCGGGCTACTACGAGGCCGCGACGCCGATGGCCAAGCGCGCGCCGTCCAACGCTGCTCGCATGCCCAGGGAGCGCACTAACTCGCAGGGCTCCCAGTCGTCCCGAGCGCGCGCCAACTCGCGTGGGTCGCGCAAGCAGCAGCAGGTGCAGCTGGAGCGGCCCAAGAAGGCGGACCCGCCCACACCCGTGCTGCAGACGCCGCACCAGCAGCAGCAGCAGCAGAGCCACCAAAACCTGTCGCTCATGAGCTCGCCGCGGTCGCCGGTCTCGGACGCATCCAGCATCGCGCTGCTGTCGCCGCCCATCACCTCGGGCGAGTCCAACCAGTACGTGAAACGCAGCGCGGCCGGCAAGCCGTCCGACATATCGGTCCGCAGCAGCAGCAACTGGCGGCGCTGGGGATCGTCCTACGAGGGCGAGGAGCTATGATCGTTCTACAGTAGTTATGTATCAGAGCACCCAGCGTTGGGTACAAACGTCGTGCGTAAGAGCATGTCCGCCACTGCAAACGCGTGGTGGGCGCTGTAATTATCAGAATAACCCGATAGATGTGACGTACGTGGCGTGGCTTTGGATGGAGAGATGAGCGGGCGGCTTGACGCGTTGTGATGATGATGGCGCCAACGGTGACCCACTTGCACTTGAAGTGCTCACCCATCCCGAGAGGAGGGCGCTTGCAAATGACTTCGAACGGAAACGCCAGTTCCATGCACGTCGAGTACACCCAAACGCACCAAGCAATTCGATTAGCATATCGCCACCACCGCCAGCAGTAGCAGCGAGGCTCCACCGAACCTCCATGTAGAGCTTACGGGCTGTCCATGCCGGTCCGGCTCCATTGTCAGCCTGGTCAACAAACACACGCAGGTGCAAGTGCAAGCTTATCTATGGCGGCGGCAGGCTTACGCAGTAGCCTTTATAAACAGATAGTTGTGTAGAGTGCCAATAGTAATCAGCATTGGAGGCTACTGAGCTTGTGATATCATATACTAGAGGATCCTCTTTAAGAACGCGCCAGCACTCTGCTACCCGATGCACGCTTGTGGACCGCTGCCCTCAAAAGTGTTGGCACTCGACAACACGACGAACAAGTCGTACCGTATCTCGCGGAAAGGAAGAATTAAGGCTTCCTTCCTGGCGCGCTTTGATAGACCGACGACGTTCGCTGTTTTCTCCCCACACCCACTTCGCTCTTATTCTCGCTTTCTCCGCGCGCGATAAGTTCAGCCACCGCCGACGGTTTTGCCTCGCGGAAACAGAAGGGAGCGGCGAACCCATCAGGCGCATACAGCCTGGTTCTTATTAGTGCCGTCCTTTCTCGGGTTGGTTTCCCCCTGCGATACACTCTCGCATATAGAGAAAGGTGAACAGAGAAGAAGCACACAAGGACATGTCGGCGGACGTGCGTGATCTCGGGGTGGGCTCGGACGACGCGGCGGCGGCGGCGGCGCTGTCGCCCTCGCGGAGCGCGACCAGGAGCGTGTACGAGAAGCTGCAGGCGCTGGCGCTCGCGGAGAACCTGTCGCTGGACGGCGCGAACGGCGTCGGCAGCCCGCCGCCTCCGCCGATCGACTTCGCGGAGGTCATGGCAAGCGACGGCGCGACTGCGGACGCCGCTGCCTCCGCCGACCTGCTGCTGGTCGCCGACAACGACGAAGAGGACACGGACGACGGCGAGAGCACGTACGAAGTGACGTGGAACGGCGGACAGCTCGGTCTGCTGTTCAAGGCGGACCCGGCCGACCGCGCCATCATCCGCCGCGTCAACAAGAAGGGCACGGCGTCCGGACTGAGCTACGCGCGCGCGGGCGACGTGCTCATCGCGCTGAACGGCGTGTCCATCGAGCACACGCCGTTCCTGGACGTGATCGCGCAGCTCAAGAACCCGCAGTTCCCCGTCCGGCTCGAATTCCGTCCGCTCAAGCTGAGCGAAATCGCCGCCGTTTCGAGCATCCAGCCGCCTCACTATAACTTGCCCGCTGGAGCGTCGCCCACGACCTCCAACAAGACTTTGGACCTCACGCAGGCGGTCGATGGATCGTACGTGGTGGTGTCGCGCCCCAGCGAAGAAGCGGCCAGCAATGGTAGCAATAGAAGCGCCACGACATTGGACGGCAAGAGCGCCGACAGAAGCAGCATGGGAACAGCTAACGTCGCGGGGAGCCACAATGGCGATGCAAACGAGCAGGGCGAAGATGATGAGTACGACGTCGTGTGGGATGAAGGCCCGCTCGGCTGTGAGCTCAAGCAGCGCAACGGACTGCCCACCGTGAAGTCGGTAACGGGAACGGGTACGACGCCCTCCGTCGCACAGATCGCGGCAGGCGATATCCTGATTGGGATCAACGGTCTCAAGACCGAGGAGATTGGCTTCAAGAGCACCGTCACCCTCATGATGCGCGCGACCAAGCCCGTGTACCTGCGATTCTACCGCGCCAAGCAGGAGCGCGTTGGTTTGCCGTCTACGAGCAGCAACGACGGCAAATTGCGGTCCGAGTCGATTGCGATGGATCTTGGAGGTGCGATGCCGACCCCACTTGAGCCTCAGCAGTACACGGTCTTGTGGAAGGAGGGCCCGCTCGGGATCCAAATTCGCACGTCGAGCAAAGGGCATGTGGTCGTATCGCGACTGACTGGCGCAGGTGATCCGGTACAACTCGACCAAGTCGCACCCGGTGATATTTTCGTGCGTATCGCTGGTGTCGAGGTCGATGCGCTTGGAATTGCCGGGGCGTTCGACTTGCTCAAGTCGGTCAAGAAGCCCGTAGTGTTGGTGTTTCAGAAGCGCCGTAGCAGTAGTAGCCGCCGTCTTCGTCGTCCGAAGGAAGACGTCGTTGGCGGAGCAGTTCCGTCGTTTCGCCAACTGCGAGAAGAATGGGCACAGCAGCAGCAGCAGCAGCAGTTCCCGCCTCGCCTTCCCATTACACGCGCTCACAGCAGTGGACAACAACAACAACAAGGTCCATCCCGTTGGTCAAAACTGGAGCGAGCTGGATCAGCGCAGACCTTTGCGGCGTCGTACGCTGGCCCGAGCGCCGGTGACGCGTCCGAATTGCCATCTCACATGGATAGCGACGCGTTCTCCGAGGGTGACATCAGCCAACGAAGCTACGACCCGTCAGAATTCTTGTGCGAGCTCCCTTCGCCGCGGCACAATGACAGCGTCGATGGGGGTAACTCTATCGATCCGGACGCTGACATGCTACCGCCACCGCCTGCCTATTCGGCGTTTGACGGCCCACAACCGTCGCCGTTGTCGCCGACACCGGCGTTCACAGACGCTAGGTCGTTCGACGGAGACCAGTTGGATGCTCCCACGGATTTGGTAGAAGGCGCAGTGCCAGATTTACCGCCGCCGCCGTCGTACATGGACATTTTTACACAGTCGGGCCGAGCACGAAACTTCTCCATTCCCCCACCGCCGCCTCCCCCGGTTGCTGGTGACTTCGCAAACTTCACAAATGCGGCTCAAGGTGGGGCTCCACCCTCACCACGGAGCGACATCTACAGTGTTTCGAGCGAAATGACGCCCGCTGACTACCCTCAAAACCCGCACGGAGGAGCGCTGCCGCCGTCATTTGACATGGGCTTGCCGCTACCTCCACCGCCCGAGTACACTCCCGGTCTGGGTATCAACAACGCGCGCACGCGGCTGCAGGAGCTGCGCCGGCAGTATCTCGAGTCGGAGCGGCTACGCAACCAGTTTGGCGATGGTTACGCGCTCTCAGACGACAATGTCGCGCCGCCGTCGGACTTTGCTCCACCCCCGCCGGTGCCGTCGCCGTTCGATCTGAAGAGTGACGCTGCTGCCAGCTTGCCGGCGCCTGAGCTTCAGGTGCGCTGGAGTGAGGGACCGCTGGGCATTACGTTCAAGCGCAAGCACGGACGCATTGTGGTGTCGCGACTCACGGGCCAGGGCTACTCTCCGGGACTGAACCAACTGCGGCCGGGCGACTGGCTCGTGTCGTTCAACGGCCGGCCGACGCAGGACCTGCGCCTGAGCCAGACGATGGAGTTGCTCAAGCGCGAGCCCAAGCCCGTCGACATGTGCTTCGTCGTGCAGTGAGCTGTTACCCGTGAGACGGCGAGACGGGGACCAACTGAGTGTTGATATAGCGTGTAATGTGCGTAACGACCACCCAGGGGATGCAAAGAGCAGCGCGGGGCGTTGAAGACCAGCCCAGCGCAGCAATTGTGTTGATAATACAGTCGACGTTGTTTAGAAGCTAGACGCATCGCATCACGTCGTGGACATTTGGACACGGCAAACACCAGCCAGCAGTCCATTACCCCACCCATCCCACCACAAAATTCGCGCCCTCACCAGTCCATCCGATCCTTCCCATACTCACTGCGTCTCCGCCTGCACTCCATTGGCCTTGCTCTTTTTGCCTCGAATGGCGGCCAGCAGGTCCGACGGCCGACCCGCCGCCCCTCCGCTCAACGGCGGCCGACTCGCAGCGGCGGAAGACACGGGCGGGTCGGTCTCGTCGCGGACGTTGCATCGGCGGGCGCGGATGGCGTCGAACATGGCTGAACTGGTGGTCGGTGCCGTCGAAGCTCGCCGTGGCAGCTCCTTCAACTGGTTCGAGCCACTCGCGTCCTCTGTTGCTGCTGTCCGCTCCCCTCGATCTCTCCACACCACTCGGTCACCAGCTGCGACGTGCTCGACCGTCGCCTTGGTCGATGCGAGCCGCTCTAACGCGGCCGTGTTCTTGGCCGACACGTCGTCAAACAGCTCTGACACGGTCTTGAACACCCGCTGCAACCCCATAGGCCACCGATCGGCGAACAGACCGGCGACGTCGGCCATCACTAGCTGAACAAATGCAATCGCAGCTGCGGCAGAAGTCACCTCGATGCTCGAGCGACTGTCCGGCGAGTCGCTCGCCAGCTCGCGCTTGCCCGAGAGCGAGATGCCCGCGCGCTTGGCGAGTGCGAGCGCCAGCTCACGCACTGAGGCCAGCAGCGACTCGCTTGCCGCCGCCACCGTGTCATCGACACCAAGCTCTTCCCCGTTTGCCTTCTTCAGAACGGGAAACGCGTCGTCCTGCTGCCACACACGACCGAGCAATACGTCCGTCTCCTCGAGCGCTCCGAGCGCCAGCGTGATCTCGCGGACGTTGCGGGCGCCGTAGTGTGTTTGCAGTTCTCGCTTCCGCTTCTGGGCGACGACGGTCGAGTCCCGCGCATACCGCTCGGCCTCTTTCCGCGCCTTCTCTCCGACGCCGTCCGGGTCGCCCTTGAGGATCTCGGCCTGAAGAAACTCTGGCTCGCTCGGGAAGCCGAACCCAGCGCCGTACAGCGCCCGCATTTTGTCGTTCGAGCGCACAGGACACGTCATTCCCACCAGGTCGCACGCGTGACTGCCACCAGAGACGTCCATTGATCGATCCGTCGAGGCGAGATGCTTGTCCATGCCGTCGATGACGAGAACCAGCGCGTCCTTGAGCTTGCTGTACCAGCCAAACTTGCGCCGCGCCATCTCGTCCGCTTGCTGCTGCGCTCGCCACTCGCGGAGCGGCCCGCGCATCACGTGGTGCAGCGCGCGGCGCTCGATGAGCGTCAGCCCCGTGGTTCGGTACGCCTCAATGACGCTCGGGTGCATCTTGGCGATGGTCTGGGGGTCCACGCGCATCAACTGCAGCACACTGGTGCGCTTCAGTCGCCGCGCGAGCTCGTTCGGGAACTTGACACCCGTCGGCGTCGGTCGTTCGGCCAGTTCGCGCTCCGATAGCTGCGAAATGTCGACGGGGATGGCCGACCAGAGCAGTTTCGCCGCGCTCTCGTTCTTCTCGCAGTTCTTGTCCTCCCACGCCTGTTCCTTCCGGCGCTGCTCGTCAATGTACTCGTCCGTGAGCAGAAGCGCCGTGTGGTACTTCTCCATCTCCTGCTCCAGCAGGAAGTACTCCTTCCGGGCATCTGCCTGGGCGCTCTTGTCCCTCATCGACACGTCGCTCGAGCCGAGTTCTTGCAGCCGCCTGGAGATCTCGCCCACCTTGCGCTTCGCTACTTCGTACGGGATCACCTCGGCCACCGAGATGCCCGCCTGCTGCAGCTGCCGCTCCAACACCTTGAGCCGCTTCCTCAGCGCCGCGCTCTCGTCCTCGTCGTCTTGGTCGTCCGCCTTGGCGTTCGAGTGCAGCTCGGTCAGCCGCATCTTGTGCAGGTTCTGCAGGCAGATCGAGTCGCGCGTGTGTGCCGCCTCCCTGGCGCTGGCTTCTTGGCATCGAAGCTTCTCCTGCAGCGCCTGGATGGTGGCGCGCGCCTCTCGAAGTTGCGTCTGCTGCTCCAGCGAGAGCAGGTCCTTCTGGTTCTCCTGGTCCGCGATCTGCGTCTCCAACAGACGGATGCGTCGCTGGCTCGCCTTGACCTCGACCTCGAGCTGCTTGGCCCGAAGGACGGCCTCCAGCTCATCGTCCTCGCCGCGGATGGCGCTCGAGTCGATGATGGGCATGTTTAAGTCCACCCACGCCCAGTCGCTCGAGAAGGACGCCGTCGAGACGGAGAAAGAGGACAACGAGGATGTGATGGTCTCGCCCAAGGACGCCACGTCCGATCTGCTGCACGACGGAGACAGCGTCGTGGGCGTCGAATACACCGCCTTGGACATGAACACGGATGCGTTCGACGGGCGCGCCGATGGGCCGCGCTCGGCTTCCGTCGACCGAGACACCATCACCATCGTTTCAGGCTCAATCAGCACGTAAGATGGCGGCTGGGACGACGAGAGAGGGTCACCACCTTCTTGGTTGTCGTCTTCTTCTCCATCGTCGTGCCGCTCTGGCTGCTCCTTGTCGTCCGTGCCCTCCAGCTTCCTCCGGTACGCGACGAAGCACGACGAGCAGACGCGCAGCTTGCTGTCCATGATCGGCAGATCCACTAGCTTGAACACGGAGCAGCGGCTGCAGACGACCTCGCCACACATGCGGCACGAGTGGCGCTTGCGGAGCATCGAGAACTCGCGCAGGCACACGAAGCACGCCTTGCGCGCGCTGTACTCAGGTAGAAGCAGACGCACGTGACGTAAGCGCGAGGTTAGTGCTGTCAAACGTGAGCCACCAGACAGTGGTCAAGAGCCTCCCTCACCTGTGCGGCACCCACTGGTCGCGCGACACGAAGCACCGGTGGTCCAGCACGATGCGCGACTCGCTGCCCTGAACGGACGCCACCGCCACTCGCGAGCCCTCGTACTCGCTGTCTTCGGACGTGTTGTTGTCCGACTGCTCGGACGCC
Organism: Phytopythium ostracodes; assembly: GCA_023337975.1. Taxonomy (NCBI): domain Eukaryota; phylum Oomycota; class Peronosporomycetes; order Pythiales; family Pythiaceae; genus Phytopythium; species Phytopythium ostracodes. The sequence goes on from JAADXW010000043.1 coordinate 41,095, forward strand.
CCGCGAGACAGCGAGTTGTAGGACTCGGAATTGGGTATGGTGGCCTTCGCGCTCTTGACGAATCGGTCGATCAGGTCGCGGCTCCTGCTCTTGCTCAGCTGGATGCCCAGCGGCTGGACAGTATTCTTGCTGCGCCTCCTTCCGCGCTCCGAGGCGTCACCGTCGTCACTCATCGCGCTGAAGCTGTTGCCGCTCCCCAAGCTCGACCGACACGAGCTGGGCGCTGGCGTCTTCGCCGTCCGCTTGCGGCGAAAGCTGCTCCAGTCGCCCACCGCTCGACTCGAGGGCGACGGCAGCGACGCCGAGGACGAGCAGGACGACGAGGACTGGAGCGACGATGCCAAGTCGAAGCGGCGCACCGCGCCCTCCTCCTTCAGCGCGGCGACTTGAGCCACGCGGTCCAGCTGACGCGCGTCCAGCAGCACTATTGGCGCGACTGCGGCGGGCTGTGCGTCCCTCGATGACCCAGCGGCGTTGCTCTCTGAATAGAGCGTCACACCCGCAGTCGTGGCGTTGCTCCGACGCTTTGACGCTGGCGCGCTGGTCTTCTTCATATTGGTGGTCGGCTGGTTGTCCGCCAGGTCGGCACGCAGCGTAATCGACGCAAGCAGCTCCGTGTCCACGCTGCTCGCCAGCGATGGGTCGGTCGCGATCAGCCGCCGCAGCGCCTCCTGCCTCGCCGCGGAGCTCGCGCCGCGCGTCATGGACGAGAAAGGCGGAATGAGCTGATGACGCTGGCGCTAAAAAGACGCACGAGTGGTCAGGCCAAGCGACGAGGACACAGAGAGAAACAGAGAGCGAGAGAGCGGAGCCCTTTGGCCAGCCTACTGGCATCTTTTCTATAATTACGCCGCGCATGGCCGTCGACTCACCGCGCCCTTGTTCTTTCCTTCCATGTGCGGCCGCAGCACGCGCTCAGGCGTCGCGCGTGGACACACACACACTCAGCCAGTACGCGATCCCGTGTGCAAATCGGAACCTCATTCATCGAGCGCCCGTTCCCGGGAAGCCGCGCGCACCCTTCGCGCCGCTTCCATGGAAGCGCGGCCGCCATTGCCGAGCCGGCGCGCGAAACGACGCGGGGAAGAACGGGTTTGTCCGGGTGGAAGAGATCTCCTTAGCAGCATCAACAGACACACTGAAGGGATCAACTGGACCGTTTCACCCGGACACATCAAGTTAAAGTGTGTATTAGGTGGCCCACACTATCCCGATTGCGTTACTTAGGTTTCGCTTTGGCCGCGATAGCTGGTGCAGTTGTGTGGTACACATGATATGTTGTGTATATTGTGGTGCGCTATTACATGAGCGAAGTGTGAAGGACCAACCAGCGAAACGCGCCGCATGCCGCGTCACGCATCGTCACCAGCGCTTGGCGTGCAGCTTCGTCGGTCGAGGGTCTCGCAATACATTCCTGTACACTTTACACGTGATTGTCGTCAACTCGGGAGCTCCATCATACAGTAAGTCGCATCACCTCACCAGTGGGAGGCGGACCTGTGGTGGAGACTGGCGCTGGTGCGCACTCGCCTTACACCGATCTGATAATGACGCGTCCGTCGAAAGGGTTGCACACTCTCGGGCTATCGAGACGAACCCTTCGAAGAACGATGCCAGAGACGGCGCGGCGGAGGGTCTATTACAGCTCGGTGCAAGCTGTTCTACACGGTACAGTACTGTACGCAATATCCGTCGCCGAGAGCGTCCATCGTCGACTCCTCCGCCCCGAAAGAACGCGAGGTAAGCACCGCGGAACCGACCACGTTAAGCGACGGTGGTCCAGGCTCGCGCCGTGCATCAGCAAGATGCCTTCCGGCCTACGGTAAAGCGCTAGACGAAGCTCATGCTGGTGAGATGAGCCCATGAACAGTGCGGCGTGCTCTGTGTACAGCGACCCCTCCGCGCATCGCGTTGAATGCGCATTCATCTCCAAGCAGCCATGCGCGAGAGCAAATCCACCGCGGCACCTGTGAATTGAAGAGACACAGACATCGCTACAAGTACACAATAGAGCAAACTGGAGAGCCTTCCGAGGCTGTTGCTGGCCCAGTTCTCACCCTAAACTGCCCGGATCAGTGTCATTGTGGTGTTAAATCGGTCGGCTGCAGATCCCTGTACACATCACGTCGAAGCTCTCTAATACTGTAGACACTGCGGCGCGAGTGGCATCCGCCGGGAAACGCGGGCTGGATCCGCCCATTTTTCCGGCCTCCCGACCCTCAACCTCGCACATATGATATCTGACTCTTGACACATGTCACTTCTCTAATGATCACATAAAATCTTAAAATTTACAAACTAATTGAATCGTAAAATTAATATCCATTCTTTATCTCAGCAGCGGCGGAACGTCCGGTTAGCATTCGCTTGGCGGCCATCCACCCTCACCTGCACGAGGGCGCACTATTCGAACCACCTCTCAGAATTCCAAAACAGGGTGACTTCACTTGCAATTTGTATGCTAGCGCCAGCACCGTGGGCGAAAAAACAGGCGGCCACCGGATGACTCGCGGCAGGTCACGCGCACATCGCGGCGCGCGAGTGGCTGCTGCCCGACTGTCGCGCTTCTCCCGGCGGCGCTCTCGCCATCAGCTCTCGCCCTCCGTTATATTCACTCAGGGCGACGTAAACGCCGCTGTTTATCCGGGTGGCAGCTGTCCGTTCTCCCCCCCCCTCCCCAGGCAGGCAGGCTCGCTCCCTTCTCCTCCTCCTCCTCCTTCTCCTCCTCCAAACACGGCGGAAGAAGAAGCGCAAGGCATGGCCGTCGGCGGCGCCCACTTGTCGTGTTCGCGGCCGGCAGACGCGCCCAGACACAAGCTCAAGGACCAGAACCGCGCCAGCGCTGCGTCCGTGCTGCTCGTGCTGCGCGGGAACAACAGCGGCGGCGGCGGTGGTGCCATGGCGGACGCCGCTGCGGCTATCAGCGTAGAGAACCGCACGCGGCCGGAGAAGCGCCAACAGGAGCCGGAAGAGCAGCGCCGGTTCGTGCACGAAATTACCGAGAGCTCGTCGGACGAGAGCTCGGACGAGGGTCCGGGCGCGCGCTCAGCCGGACGAGCGGCGGCCGCCAGAGCGAGCGACGCGCGCGCCGTCATCCCGACGTCGCCGCCGATGGACAAGACGAGCGACGAACAAGAGGGCGAACATGTGGTGGTGCAGGAGTACTACCCGACGCGCAACGTGGCCGACATGCACTACCTATTCACGAACGACCGGCTGAAGGAGCAGCCGGCTACGGTCGTACTGCGCTCGGACCCGTTCTGCATCCCGCGCGTGACGGACAACGTGTCCGAGTACCGGCCGCGGTTCAACCCGCTGAGCATCCTTGAGGCCGAGGAGAAGCTGCTGCCCGGCTACTTCCGCCTAGACCCGACCGAGGGCGTGCCGGGCGCCGACAAGGACGCGCGCAAGCCCGACCAGAGCGGCCACAACAGCAGCAGCTCGTCCATCTTGCTGCCGCTGCCATCGGCGACCAACGCGTCCTCCGGCGCCTCCGGCGTGTTCATCGGCAAGTCGACGGCCTTCATGGGCACCATGCCGCGCCAGCAGGAGTTCATGGAGTTCCCCATCTCAGAGAATATCTTTCACAGCTTCAAGTCGGCGCCCGCACCACCGCCGACCTCCCCGCATCCCGGCCTGTTTGCCAGCAAACTCTACCACAGCATACCGAGTTCTTCTTCTTCCAACCCCACAGCCTCGACGACCGACGTGCCCGATAACAACTGCGATAGCAGCGGCGGGGCCGAGTCACCGGCGTCGCTGGCGGACGCGGTGCTCTTGTCGTCCATGCAGCACGCGGGTGAGGCGCCCACCAGCTCCAGCGAAGCGCTTGCGATGGGGTTGTCTGCGTCTATGGGGACGCCTACAGGAGCGCTCGAGTCGATTTTCCCGTCGCCCGCGTCGTCCTTGGCGGCGGACGGGCTCCCGTCGCACCTTCAGCCGGTCGACGCGGTCGCCAATACGCTCACGAATTACCTGCCCGCTCGCCAAGCTTCCGCTCACGGTAATACTCTGACGGCACCAGAGGAGCACTTCCTGGACGACATCGCGGGCAGCTACCCGCTCTTCACGGCCTCGCAGCACTCGGAGACGTCGTCCGTTATCCCGAGCCTGTTCGTGGACGACGTGGACAGCTCGGCGACAATAACCACTGCTGTGGCTACCACTGCGACCACTCCTCAGCATGATCCGAAGACGCGGTCTTCGCTGCAGCCAGTGACCAAGAAGCCGCGCGCCAAGAACGTCTTCCGGCCGTGCACGGCGCCCGGGTGCACCAAGGGGGCGCGCGGCAGGTCCGGTCTGTGCCAGCGCCACGGCGGCGGGCGGCGCTGCGCCGCGCCCAACTGCCCTAAGGGCGCGCAGGGCAGCAGCGACATGTGCCTATTCCACGGCGGCGGCTACCGCTGCACGGTCGAGGGCTGCAAGACCGGCGCGCGCGGCACATCGGGCCTCTGCGCCAAGCACGGCGGCTACAAGCGGTCTAAGGACTCTGGCGCGGAGAGCGGCACCGAGGGTGGTGGGCTATCGGACCTGATGCCCAAGGCCAAGCGCGCCAAGAAGTGAAGGCCGAGCGCTGCTGTCATGTATATAGTTCGGAAGGTGTGGGTAAGTTATGAGGCAGTGGGTGGCGGTATTTACAGCAATGTGACGTTCATGATGAAGCATTTAGAGTGCCGACGCGGCCACAGTCGGCGTTAGGTGATGGTGAGCTGTATTTACGGCACTGGTGGATGCCTCTCACGCGACTTGCTCGTGCTTGAAGCGGTCGGTGGCGGCCACGAGCTCCTTGGCCGTCCCAGGCTCCATTCCGGAGTGCCCAGCGTCCGATACGACGCGCAAGTCGGCCTCGGGCAGCGTCTCGGGCGGCTCTCATACCGTCGCCATGGGGCACACCAGGTCGTACCTGCATCAAACGAACGTTGGGAGTCTCTCAGCCAGTCAAGGCTATCGACACAGAGATCGTGGTCGGTCATGAGAACTTACGGTCCCTGGACGATGACGGTCGGGATGTGCCGAATCTTGAAGGCGTTGTCGAGCAGGAAGCTCTCGCGCGGCAGGAAGCCACCGTGGACGAAGTTGTGGCACTCGATGTGCGCGAACGCCTTCGTGGCCTTCAGCTCGCTGCGCACCTTGTCTGCCGCGTCCGACTGCGCTCAACGCAGACACACACAGAGGATCGCCAGTGTGGGTCTCAACAGCTCTATCAAGCATGCTGCATGGGGATGGCTCGTTACCGGTGGGATGAGGTTGCTGGTCGTGCGCTCCCAGGTCGCCCACGCCTTGGCAACCTCAAGCCGGATGACCGGGTCATCGCTGGTCAGCCGACGGTGGTAAGCCGCGAGCGAGTCGCCGCGCTCGCCCTCGGGGATCGCGTCTCGGAACGCCTCCCACCGCTCCGGGAATAGGAAGTTGGTCCCGTGCTGAGCATTCGCATCACACATGAGGCCTTTTGCTGCTTGTTCTTGTTTTCCTCTCTCTCAAGCAGACCCCAGCCGCTGACCTGATAGAGGAGGTCCACCTCGCGTTTGCGGAACAGGAAAATGCCGCACAAAATCAACTCCGTCACGCGCGTCGGGTGCATGATGGCGTACGCGATGCCCTACGATGTTGACAGCGGCACGTGAGCGTCTACTCTTACCATCCACACTAGGAACACCACAGGTCGAGCTCAACGCACCAGCGTGCTGCCCCAGGAGCCGCCGAAGACCTGCTAGCGGTCGATCTTGTGGCGGCGCAGCTTCTCCATGTCGTCGATCAGGTGTTACGTGCTGTTTCAAAGCAACAAACCCGCGTGAGGATATCAGCCAGGGTTTGCAACCTGAAAGCAGAGACGACGCACGTGTTCTCGTGGAGCGAGGCATGCGGAGTGCTTCGTCCGGCGCCGCGCCGGCCCAAGAGGATGATACGGTAGCGCTTCGGGTCGTAGTAGCGCCTCATGCCCGCTGAGCGTCCGCTGCCGGGGCCGCCGTGCACGATGATGACAGGCTGACGCGATGGGATCGGGTTAGCCGCCTCCATTTGAGGATACTTCAACGGTGGAGGACGCCCATTTACCTTGCCGTGCGGGTTGCCGCACTCTTCGTAGTACAGCGAGTGTGCGTCCGACACATTCAGGGTGCCCGCACCGAAGGGCTCGATGGGTGGATACAGGTAGTCGTCGGCAGTCGATAGGGCTTATTCACTCCCTGACAGCGAGTTGAACGAGGCAGAGGCGAATCCAGCAGTCAGCGCTGCCGCCACTAGCACCACTTCGACGGTCAAAGACCCCGATGCCGCAACCGGAAGAGCCCCACCGACTGGGGCGCGTGCATACCGCGTCGGAGCGGCCAGAAGCTGCCGAGCGCTCCGCCATCGCCGCTGGATCCTCGCCAAGGCTCCCACTCGCATCGCGTCGACTTGCTTCGCTCCTCTCGGAGGGTTCCAGTCGTGCTACTCTCGTCAAGATCGCAAATGAAGAGCCAAGTCGCCGGAGCAGAGACCGAGCGCAGCAGTACACTCATCACCCGCGTCACCCGATCACCGGCGAAAGGTCAAAGGATGCTGCGGACGCATCCTCCGAATGAAATTATGCACTATGCAGACGTGGTCCATGCTCATTGGATACATGCATACAGTCGTGACGATGAAGGCTGCTCTCGCCCGCCATTGCCAGCCGCGCAAGTCAACATGCTACTTCGAAGTACTGTACTTACATGCACACCGAGCGGAGACGGAGACGGTCGCCTAGAGGTCCTTGAAGCGGTTGGTCGCGTCCACAAGCTCCTTGGCGATGCCCGGCTCCATGGCCGAGTGACCCGCGGTCTGCACGACGCGGAAGTTGGCCTCGGGGAACGCCTTGTGGAAGTCCCACGCCGTCTTCATGGGGCACACCACGTCGTACCTGACCACACAAAGCGAGTCAGAGGCGGATTGACCGTCGTACAAAGGACCAAAAGGCCGACGCACCGGCCCTGGACGATGACCGTGGGAATGTGGCGGATCTTGTACGCGTTCTCGTTCAGGAACTCGTCCGACGGAAAAAAGCCCTTGTTGAAGAAGTAATGGTTCTCGATGCGCGCGAAGGCCTCGGCGAACTTGGTCTCGCTCATCGACTTGTCCTCCGCGTCGGACTGCACGTTCGACAGGTCGACACCACGTGAGCACATGCTGTTTCCCGTGTCTATCCGTCTGGTGAATTCAAACTCACGGGCGGGATGAGGTTCGAGGTCGTTCGCTCCCAGGTCGTCCAGGCGAGCGCCGCCGGGATGCGGACCTTGGGGTCCTCGCTCGTGAGGCGCTTGTGATACGCCGTCACGAAGTCGTGGCGCTCGTTCTCGGGGATCGCGTCGCGGTACGCCTCCCAGCGGTCGGGGTAGATGAAGCTCGACCCGTGCTGCGACGTCACCAAGACCAGCGTCGTCAGAGCTGGTTCACGCGATGTAAAGCGCCTGGTACCTTCTGACCTGATAGTAAAAGTCGATCTCCTGCTTGCGCAGCTGGAAGATGCCGCGCAGGACGAGTTCCGTCACGCGCGACGGGTGCGTCTCGGCGTACGCGATGGCCTGCAGCAGCACAGTATGTCAGCCTTCACCCACACAAGTGCTATAACTGTATAGCAGTGCTAGGCCACGTACCAGCGTGCTGCCCCACGAGCCGCCGAAGACCTGCCACTGCTCAATGTTCAGGTGCCGACGCAGCTTCTCCATGTCCTGGACCAGGTGCCACGTGCTGCACCACCATCAACACACGTAGAACTATTAATGATCTGCTTCCTCACCCTCTGTACCCGATGCGACGCACGTGTTCTCCTCGAGGGAGGCGTGGGGGAGACTGCGGCCGGACCCGCGCTGGTCCAGCAGGATGATGCGGTACTCGCGGGGGTCGTGGAACCGGCGCATGCCGTCCGAGCAGCCCGCGCCCGGCCCGCCGTGCACCATGATGACGGGCTTGCCGAGCGGGTTGCCGCACTCCTCGTAGTAGAGCGAGTGCACGGGCGACACCTTGAGCATGCCCGTGCTGTACGGCTGGATCTCCGGGAAGAGGAACTCCTCGGCCGACGACAGGTACTTGGGCGTGTCCACCTGTGTCACCTTGCCCTGCTTCTCCTCCTTCCTGGCCGCCTCCGCCGCCGCGTTCGTAGAGAAGTGCATGGCGCCGGCCGCCATGGAGCCCGCGACCACCGCCGACAGCACCAGCGCTGCCGACTTGAGCCGCGCGTCGCGCTCGCGCTCCGTCTTGACGTTCACGGGCGCCACGCCGTTGCGCCGCGTCAGCGCCAGCAGCTGCACCGTCTTGCCCCCAGGGCGCCGCAGGTACCGCTGGGCCGCCTCGTGCATGCGCTGCGCCGTCTTGAGCATCGTCTAGGAAAGTAGTAGGTGATGGATCCGGATGCGAGAGCTTCTCGCTTGGTCGCTTGTCTTTATGACTGGGGAACTGAAAACCGAGCGGAAGGGTTTAGAAATGATGCGTTTCTAAATGAGAATGCGGTTTCTAGATGAGGCGCTGGGTGCCAGGTTGAAGTGACCGCACGAGTCCATGCCAGTGTTTGACGAGATAAACGCAGTAGTGCCTTTGGGATGAAGCGGACGTGTTGAAGACCTCTATCCGGGATAATGCGTTGCGAAGAATATGGCAGTTGGTCACTCGCACCAAGGGCTGGGCCAACCTCCGACCCCGCCAGCGCTCTTTCAGTTCCAGATCGGCCAAGAGCCGACTATCGCTGCGACGACTTGTGCATCGCGTTCGGGCAGGGACCACGACAGGGTTGAGGGCCTGAGCATGGGCTCCCTTTAGCGAGGCGGTGCCATCGCTTGAGAGGTTCATTCTTGGGCTCATAAGTCTGTTGGGGACTCTGCTCGAATGCGCGGCGTCTGTCGATCCACCCGACTGGCTTGGCCCCAGACGTCGGATCGCGCCGAGTGGGTCGCGCTGCCGCAGTGGTGGCCCCTTGGACACGGCAGGCTCCCGCTTTGATCTGCGTCGCGAGAACACCGCGAGACTAAGTCAACCGCCTGTCGACAGCACCATTCACGGAATGCATTCATTGGTCTCAGAGACTGCGCTTGATGCAACCGGTGAAGGACAAGGTGACGCCAGAATCAGGACGAGCAGGGCTAACAGCGATGTCAAGAGCGACGGCAGGCTGTGGCTGCTGATGTTAATCAGCTTTGCGAAGCTCGACTCGTTAGCGGATCGACTGCTGGTGCCTTGCCGTTCACCTCACGCATGCCTTCGGTCGCTGCCTAGCGGGCAAAGACGTCGACGACAAAACCAAGTGAGAAACCAACGGCGAGGTCGAGATCGGCAAGCAGAGGCGAGGAAGCAGCCGGCGCTCTCACGTTCTTGCTGTAGCGTTAATAGTCGAGACAGCATGGACTACGATCCTTTCCGTCACGTTGCGATCTTTGTCACCGTGATCATCAGTGGCGGTAACACCGTGTACATTGAGAGTATGCTCGAGCACCACGGACTAACGCCTCTTGTCAGCGAAGCCGTCGCCAACCCGGCGATGTTCGAGCAGCAGGAACGACTTCGCATGCGACCCTATCATGATTCCACGACGCCCCACGGGTGCCCGTTATGCCCCTCTAACATGTGCAAGGGGATCATTCTCGACCGTATCCGCCACGAATACGCATGCACGCGTATCTTGTACGTCGGTGATGGCACCGGCGACTACTGTCCCGCGACGCGGATGGCCAGGTAAACAGTCAGATCAATG
>JAADXW010000044.1:0-50392 GCA_023337975.1 Phytopythium ostracodes
AAAAAAAAAAAAAAAACTGAACGTGTTGTTCCTAGCGGTTTTCGATAGGGAGAGGCTTCAAAAGCTGACAATGCAATGGGCAAGTCACCCCTTCCACCCTCTCTGATACAGCAAATGCAGAGGCGCATCACTCTGCGTATGCGGCTAGTCCTCGAGGTCCTCCATGCGGGGCTGGCGGGCAACGTCGAACGGAACGCCGACGTCCAGCACGAGGCCCTGCTTGGCGAACGCGATGATCGACTCGCTCGTGTCCACGCCCAGGCCCTTGGCGCGTGCCTCGAACGCGAGCTGCGCCTTGCGGATGGCTCGCGCCGACGTCTTGGTATTCATTACGACCTTGAAGAAGATTGGGTACGACGGCATCGCTGCGCCTCCAAAGTACGTGTTCAGGTCGAACGCCTTCAGGCTTTCTTCAGCAGACTCCAGGACGGCCGGGGACTTGTTAGCAATCAGCGAGCGGGCTTCGTTGGCCGCGTGGGCCTCAATCTCTTCGCGGAAGAGCGTCGTGAGCGCCTCCGCTGCAGCGCTGTCAACGTTCTTGGCTGACACAAAGTACAGCGCGACCGCAGTGTTGGAGTCCAAGCCCAGCTTGGCGTTTGGAGTCGGCAATGTCGTCTTGATTGGGACGGACTCCTCGCGCCCGATCCACGGGATGCTGGTTTCCAAGTCTGAGAAGTTGAGGCCGTCCGGCCCGACCTTGGTGCGCACGTGCTCCGAGGAGAACACCGACTGGACGTGCGCCATATCGCGAAAGTACAGCTCCGTGACGTCGTCGCGCCCAACCCACGCGTGGTTCCCGTTTGGCACCTTGTCCGTCTCGGTCGGCGGTCGCTCGCCGAACGCACAGTCGAAGATGTGGTACTGGCGGTACCTGTGCGGCTTGAGGTCGCGCGACTCGGGCGCGTCCGAGATCTTGCCGTGCTCCTGGAAGTGGTAGTCCAGGAACTCCTTGCGTGTCATGTTGGGCTTGCGGCGCAGGATGCAGACGACCTTGATGAGTTTCTGGTCAGACGTCATGGTGCTCACAGGGCAAAGGGAGGGTTGGTTGAGTGTAGTTGTGATGGTAAATTGGCAACTGAGAGCCTTGGAGCAGCTCAAAAGGGCTGAAGCAAGCGTGCCTTATAGTAATGCAACTACGTTCGCCATAAGGGGGCTCCCTTGTGTGCGCCCGATGCAATTGCGCATGAAGGAAGGGATTTTCGAGCATAAACAAATTGGCCTGGAGCCATTTCTTGTCCCATGTGGACCATATGATATGGGTGTTTACAAGCCTCGACACAGGGTATGGTGGAAATCAATTGTGCGACACTCTATACAAAACTCTATACTGTATAAATCGGTTGATAACGCACGGATTATGATCTGTAAACTCGATCTTTTGAGCATAAACATTCACAAACGATCTGAAATGAAGGGGCAGACTCCACGCCGATTGGTGCACCAAGGAGCAACTTGCATCACTGTGGATTGCCGTTGACGGTACGTAGATCGCCTTCCAGAGGACAATGCACGAGCGCGCGTTGCTTCGTCGGACGAACCAAGGTGTCTCCGATCGATTGTGCAGCGGTTCGCGCTGGCGATGGCGTAAACCTACACTATGGTAAGGTTGAGGATGCAGTAACGAACACGAAATGGTGTACATGTATTTAGTACTGGGCTTTCAGCGCTGAAGATCAGGACTAAATGAGCGCCCGGTCAAGTCTTCAATAGAAGAGCTCATGGTAGCGTCTGATCTCATGTCTGGGACCACAGCGCCGCGACTCCAGAAAGGAAAGAGATGATTGGATCGACAAGTTTGCAAGACACGCATACTGTATAGGTGAAGGCTTGCAACGACTGTGTGGCGGAAGTTTAGGCGCGGCTCGCAGCAAATAAAGACCGAGTAGGACACATCGTGAGCAAAGGCAAGCAAACCCGTGTGCATCGCATGCAATTGGACCGGAGCGTCGACGGCTCGGAAGTTGGGTGGACATCGCTGGACTTTGTGCTTCTTGTAGGCATTTCGACGAATTTTTAAAACAACATCACTATATGTGTAATTAATTGCTCAATCTGCCTAGTTATAAATATTTGGAAATAAATGTGTAAATATGCAGATAATTACAATCAAAGCGGCTATTTCCGTGAGATTTTTCCAATCCAATTGGTGACAAGCTTGGACGCGGCATTTCTGAAGGGCGAGCAAGCGACGACTCCGCGGCACGCGCGCGTCCGGCGTGGCCTCCGGCCTCCACGCGCGTGCAAGCATACCACGGACGCCCTCCGCGCCACATCCGACTATACTGTCGAGCCAGAGGCTGCAGCGCGGGCGTGACAGCCCAACGAATGCGCTGAGGATCAGCAGACACCGTCGCTATGGCGCCGAATGACAACCTTTGATGCGCGCGCGTCGACGGCGGTAGTGGCGTGGACTGGGCCATTGAACACTATAGTGCATCGGGTAAACCATGATTAGCGCTATCTACCTACTGCAGTGACGCGCGGGCCTCCACTTTTACCTGGAGCCATTATACGTGTCGACTGCGCGCGGTGACTCGCCATTCGACACTCGCACGCTCGGTGCGTTCTTCCGACTCAGACGAGCGCGCCACTCTCTGCCATGGTGCGTCTCGCTTCCACATCGCACCGCTCCATGTGTTCCTGCAATAATTCCTATACAGTACCATCTCGATAAGGCACCGGCAGTGCCGGCACGCGCTGCTCTCGCTTGTCACGTGCATTTTCGGGCGAGAACTCGCCGGGAGGCGCCACAGACAAGCAGCGCGGGTCGGTCGGCATCGTCACTCGGGGTGGCGATGGCCAAACGGAGAGAGGTAGAGATCCATGCAAACCACTTTCAGCAGATCCGCTACGGGTCACCGAACAATAGCGGTTGACCAACGCCGTGGGGACGTTGGCAGGCGCATTCTCGCAAGACAAAAGTGCGATGGACAATTTCCGCGGCCGCCCGCACCACCGACATTCTTGCCAGTTGGCTCGTTTGACTGTATTACAGTACAGTACTGTTGATTTCGACACTATGCATGACGTTGGCGCCTTGGAGGAGCTCCGTTACGCTAGACATCGGAGCACTGTTCACAGCGTATCCGGTACAATACAGAAAGAGGTGTCGATGGTACAGTACTGTAGTGTTGCGACAGAGCATAGTGTAGACAAAAGCTCGGTTCTCAGATTCGCTCTCATGCAATGCGTTGCGATTGTCGCGAGTGAATGCTGTGGAGGAGTTGGCGTCCATGCCGTTGGCTTCGTCGCCGGCGTCAGGTGGACCCACCAGAATGATTGCATTACTGGTCTAATCCGTGGGGACGGTGCTCACTTCGAACCCGTGCTGGACTCGGCTGGCTCGCTTGATAGTTGTCACGCGGCGGATCAGGGCTCGACGTGTCTTGCATCCAATATTTGCGCTGATGTTCCGACGAAGATGAGTTCCCCTGCGAGTGGAGGCGGGGCGGGGCGTCTGCCTCCCATAAGCCAACAACAAAGCAGAGACGGCGAGGGCGGCCTTCAAGGTCGGAAAAAGAGGGAGAAGCCCAAATTTTGCGCCGATCAAGGGCAAATTAAACACGTCGGCGCGCTGTCGCAATCAAAAGCAGCGCTGGGGGTGGGCTTTTGCCAGTGAAGCAGTTCATCAATGTGAAAGACGAGGCGGGTGCCTCGGTTCTTCAATTTTCCAGCGCTATGCTGCATTTTGGTTGTCGTGGTTGCAGGTCCGCCCTCACCCCCAATACAGTACAGTACAGTAAACGCATTCAACTTACGGTACACACTCGAAGAAGAAGAACACGCACACACCACATTGATGACTGCGGGTAGCGTTCTTCCGACACTGCATCCTGTACAGTAAATTCACCGCTCCAGTACCGAGCCAAGCAGCAGCAAGAATCCAGACGTGCTGGCAGCTCAATAGTGAACCGAAGCGCAGAGGACGCGGCGAGCGGGTGCGCCTTCTTGGCAGACAGGGCGTTGCATAAATACTGGGCGCGTTCTCCGTTTTTCTCGGCTGTCCAGAGCCCTTCCGGCCGCCGCTTGTGCGTTGGGAACCAGTCAATCGGTTTCCGCGGGCTCACAAGTCCAGAGCGGCTGCTCCCCTGCTCTGGGTCCATTTCGCAGGTTTACGCCCCGCAAAAAGGCAGTTGTACCCATCTTCTCAGTGTGCACGAAACAGGCTCGTTGGGCGCAGACGCCGAGCGAATGGCAGGTGCGCCGCAATCAATCCAGAGCATTTGGCGAGCACGTGTCTTACAGAATGCAAAGAGAGCAGACGACGCAGCGCCGGAGCAACTGGAGCGGATGCGCCGGAGGTGCTTCAGTTGCTGGTCCGCCCACACTCCTCGTGCTTGGTGTGCTTGGCGCGGCTGCTGCCGGTGCCGCAACTCTCCTGTTTGCATCAGAGCGGCAACATTGGAGGAGATCCAGAGAATCTAGCAGTACAATTACAAGTGCATACCGAATTCAAATGAAAGTGTTGCCAGCACCGAATCTGTACACTTACTGGACGGATAAAATGATAATTGCGATCTTTAACAAAAGTCGCGGCGGAAAGATAGGATTCGGCGAAGACCATGCAGACTTTTACATACACAAGCGAACAACAGTGTATCTTTAGGATACGCGTGGTGTGTGCAGACCTTTTTCGGGAACGAGCCTTTTTTTGCGTATCTTCTGCTGAGTTTTCAGTAAATAATATGGAAACGAAACCGTCCTCAGCTAGTAAAATATGCGGGGTTCACTTGGATAAAGTATAGTGAACATCTTTTGTAAGCAGTGTCCACCGGCAGAAATCCGAAACAAGTCCAGGCGATTCGAAAAAGCATACTGGATTCAAAATACTTAAGACGGTCGTGAGTGTTCGTCGGCAGGCATACAGTAGACAAGAGTAGCCAGTGGCATGCCTGGGAGCCGCGATCTAATCCTACTTCAAAGTGCACCGTCCGCCGCGACTGCTCGCGGTTCCAACACAGTACACCCTGCACTGTTGATTCCACCGCAGACATTCCAGATTTATTTACACCGGGAAGGAAACGGCGGAAGCAAAAATAGTTGGTTGGCCCAGAACAACTTGCCACAAAGAAACCGGCCGTTTGCATGAGAGAAATCCGCTGTTTGTGGTGGATATGCTCTGTTTTACTGAATTACCGAAATGACACCTGCAACGTCACCTTCGCATGTCGAAACGGCGCGCCCGATCTTTTCTCTGCCCCTCGCAGACGCGGGCTCCTTGTCACTTGGGCATAGACAGTCGATGGGTGCGCATGCCCCCGAGGTTTTATCGCACACGAATGCGGACGTTGAAGTATGCTGGCTTCACTATTGCTTCAGTGGGTGTCCACGCTTCACCGGCGCGAAAAAACCTCGCGACCGCTCCCATATGCGCAGATGATGCGGGGCCGCTGGCTGTTCTGTTTGGAAACTGCGGACCTTTTCGGAACATACAAACGCCAAGTGGTTTTCAAATAGGTATCCTTCCGCGCGCCTTGTCCCTTTGTGTAGACCAGCTTCGCATGGATGATAAACACTCCGTAATACTGTGAGCGGCAACTGGCCGACCTCGCAACATACGAAAACCAAGTTAATTCTTTTGAATAACGCACGAAAAATGCAAAGAAAGGCTCCACCCCGCAAAACAAGAAAATAGGGCGACATGCAACAGCATACAAAAACCAAAATGTGCTTTGAGAAAATATGAGGCAAGACGAGGTCGTCTCTCTCTCCCGTTAGACAAGACCGAGCAAGCCGCCATCCTTTTGGTTCATTTCCAATTTGGACACCCAGAGAAGAAGTCGATCCTTCATCCGTGCAGTTGGACCAAGATGGCGGTGTCAGGGACACTCGCGATCAAAGGTGCGCGCCTTGGCGACGACAGCAGCAGCAGCAGCATCGATTTGGTATCCTGAGCGTGGTGGCTAACGTTTCTGTGGTGTTGTGTGCTGGTGCAGTTCAACGCCTGGAGGCGTCTTTTGTGGAAAATGATCTCAACGAGAAACAATATGCAGTGAAGGTGGCAGTTGCGGGCGAGGATCGCCGCACCAAGTACAAGCCCCACGACGAGGCGGTCGACCAGACCCTGGAGCTCTCGGTCAGCAGCAGCGAAGTCAACGAGCCGGTCACGATTGAAGTGATCCAAGAGGGCCGCAAGAAGCCCATGGTGTCAGCCAAGCTGAACCTCGCCGACTTCTTCAAGGGCTTCACGGAGCGCAAGATGACGTTCACGTTCGGTCCCAAGAACGCGCCCAACACGGTGCTGCTCTACTTCAGCGGCGAGTGGCGAGGCACGACACCCAGTGCGGAGAGCGCCTCGGCCTCGAGCTCGGTGTCGACCCTGTCCACCACGTCCACGCATCGCCCGTGGTTCACGCGTGTGTCGTACTACTACGACACGACCAAGAACGTGTACAACTACACGACGAGCTTCCGCGTGGTGGCTCCGTTCGCGCGATTCTACGAGAACACGGCCAACCTGGTGCTGGAGAAGGTGACTGGCAAGACGCTGCACGACGTGGATGCGAGTCTGCTGGTGCCCGTGCTCGACACGGTCGACAACAAGGTGGACACGACCATCTCGACGGTGCTGACCAAGTTGTTCGAGGGCCAGCAGTACGCTCTCAAGAAGAAGGACGACGCTGTCGGGACGGCGTCGGGCTTGGCGTCGGCGACGACGGCCAAGGTGTCCAGCGCCGCCAGCGCCACGTACTCGGGCGCGGTGACGGCCAAGGACTATGCCACCACCAAGGTGTCGAACGCGACATCGGCCGTGGTAGGCACAGTCTCGAGCGTCACGGACTATGCAACCACTCAGGTGGTGCATGTGTCATCATCGACGTACGGGAAGGTGAGGGACGCCAGCTTCTACGTCGCGAGCCACATACCAATCCTCGGGGCCAAAATACGGACGTAAGGTGGGACGCCGACTGTAGGCAACCCCCACCGGTAACGGGAACATTGGAACGAGCGCTGCCTCCCGACCTGTCGACGACGAGAAGAAGAAACCAAGAAAACCCTAGAAAAACAACAAGAACGCGATGACGGCGACGACCCGCGAGGATGAAGAGAGAAGCGGATTCAAGCGGGACTCGTGTGCTGTGCACTCGGGAGGAGATAGAGGAGTGTCTCTCTTAGGCTGTGCGTGCGCGCGGGCGTCGGTCGGTCGTCGTGGGCGGAAATGAATGTCAAGCGTGTCGAGACGGTCGCGGTCGAGCAGTCGACTTTTGGAAGGACATCGTGTGCGTATGTGGACGACGAGATTGGTGTGTTTGTCGCTTTTAGCTGCCGCTCGTCAGTGGCGCGCGCGGTTCTTCGCTCTCTTTCGGGTCGCCTCACACGTGGAGGCGTCGGTGAGGGAGCAGGGAGCCGCGCGTTTGCTGCGAGGATGCGAGCGCGCGGCCGCCATCTCGCTAGCTATTAATTTTTTTTTATTGCCCCATTTGGAAGGACCCCAGTCCACGCAAGGTTAGGAAAGGAAAAGAGTAAGAAACAGAATGCCATTGAAAAAGACAACAGTGGTTTCTCTTCTTCTGTCTTTCACCCTTTTCCAAGTCGAGTTCGCGTCGGATGCGAGGACCACGTCGGGAAGGAGCTGGTGCGAAGCTCATGCTGCGGCCGCTTCTGCTGTTGGCGTCTCGCCTTTGTATTATGGTGCACCACCACTGGCCGAAGTCCCTCACTTCCCATGGTCACCGGCCGCCGCCGCGCCTTGACGCGCACGTTGTCCGTTGAGACCTCCTCCTCTTGGAGCGTCTTGCGCTCTGAACCAGCGTCTCCGGTTGCAGTTATTACGCTCAACTGACTCTGTTTGGCGGCCAAGAAGTGCTGCTGCTGGCCCACGACGCTGCCCGGGCGGCAGACGCGGCACCAGGCGATGGCCTCGCGCGCCGAGAAGCCGGCCGAGCGCATGAGCCACGCCGCCATGTGCGTGCCCG
This sequence comes from Phytopythium ostracodes, assembly GCA_023337975.1. Classification (NCBI taxonomy): domain Eukaryota; phylum Oomycota; class Peronosporomycetes; order Pythiales; family Pythiaceae; genus Phytopythium; species Phytopythium ostracodes. The sequence goes on from JAADXW010000044.1 coordinate 7,917, forward strand.
TGCGTCCGAGCCCCGCGGCGCAGTGCGCGGCGACGGCGCCGCCGACCGCCAGCTCGCACTCGCACAGGCACAGGAACTGCGAGAGGATGGCATCGGGCGGGATGCCCCCGTCCGGATACTCGAGCTCGACCTGTTTCATGTTGTCGGATCCATTAGATGCAAGCTGTTAGTCGGATCCAGCAGATGTCAATGGATTGCCTTATGGTAAGTCAGTCGGTTGGATAATATGGACACGCTTACGTGGCGGATGCCGGCGTGGAGGAAGGCGCGGCGGTCGTAGCTCTCGGGCTCGTTGAACCGCACGACGCACGTGATGCCGAGAGACTGCAGCGCTTTGGCGTACTCGGTCGCAGTCATCGTCGTAATGTGGTCGCCAGCAGTACGCTCCCGCTGGGGCCGAGGGCCGCGAAAGGCGAGCAACTTGCTGGGCACGATCCACGTCATGTCGCCGTTCTCGAGCCGCGCGAGCCGCTCACACTCTGCCACGTCGAACGTCTCGCGCCGCCACAGCCGCGTCGCCATCGCCTGCGCTAGTCGTCAACGATTTACAATGTGCCTGTTAGCTCTCCCCTTTCAAACTCACCCGCCGACCGCTCCATTGACGACACCAGACCTTGTGAACGGCGCGCGCACAGTCCAGAAGCGAGAGCTGGAAGCTGCAGACGCCCAACGCGGCGTCTCGGAAGCCGAACGGCGGCGTCAGTGTCCGGAAAGGAGCGACGGCGTCGCACGGAGATCGCCCGTGCGAGAGGACGAGGTACAGCACCAACAGCGCCATGCAGTTGGCGCGCTTGTGCGGGTGGTCGCTCGAGAACACCACCACTACCGGCCGCTCCTCGTTCTCGGTGGCAACAGCTGGGTCGTCGTTGCCTAGACTACTGTTGCTGTTGACGTGGTGAGCGAGGCGGGCGTCAATGTCCCGCGCGAACTGCACGGTCTGCGCGAGGTTGAGCGGCCCAAAGTCGGCGAAGAAGCGCGTGTACACGAGCTCCTCATCAAAGCACACGAGCTCGTTGTTACTGCTGCTGGGATCGTCGTCTTCAGCAGTCAACGACGCGGAGGACGGGAGCAGCGCAAAGTCGAGCTGACGCGGCAAGACAGACACACGGTCGACCAGCAAGCGCTCGGTGCGCGCAGCGGAGCGGCCGGTGAACACCAAGGGCGCCATCTCCTGCCAACTAGTGGTCAATGACACTGACGTAGCCCCGCAACTGCGGCCGTCAGCAACGAAAAACGGCTTCGAGAACGACGCAGAGCAGGTAAATTTAGCTTTGGGGCTCGTCACCACGGCGTCGACACCAAAGCGAGTCAACGTGAGCTCTGGTCACTGCCAGCACGTCGAAGAGATGGACGCCGAGCTGTGTCGACGGGAACGAGCCGCGTCGTCAACGACATCGTCAATGGTGTCAGCGTCGACCGAGATCAGAGATGCACTGGATGAACTTCGGACCGCCACACGTGACTCCCGCGACCCGCAGCGTGTCTTGTCAGCGCTGGTACGCATGACGCCCGAACGCCTCTCGTCCGTGCTGGCTGGCAAAAGCAACGAGGCGGTGGAGGTGAAGGCGCATGCGGTCGATCTAGCAGCATTGGAGCACGTGGGGCTACTGCGAGACGTCGCGCGCGAGTTTGTGAGTCAGGAGGAAGTGCAATGCGCGCTATGTGGCGTGTTGGTGAGTACGAGCAGGGCGTCACGCCGCTTCCAGAGCCAAGCGTGCCGCCTCTGGCGCGAGCTCAGTCACGTGCGAGCGCTTCACCCAGCGTCACGACGCGTGCTGGTCGGTTCTCTACGCGCCACGACCGCGATACTTCGTGACTGTGACTTGAATACCATGCTGCTGCTGTCCTCGTCGTCACCGTCGACGTTGGAGTCATCGGCATCTGCGGCGAAGTTGCTGATAGAGGAACTACTGCAGTTGCTCTCCCGGTTCGGTCATCGTCGTAGCACTGGCGACGCAGTAGTGGACAAGCGACAGGAGGTCGACGTCGAAATCGCAGTAGCTGCCGTGACACTGCTTGCTACGCTGCTCTCCTGGCCGTCGACCAGCAGTTCCGGCCCACTCTCCGTCCTGCTGCGACGGTTCTCCGCGTCAATCTCGGGCGCGCTGCTCTTGAACCTGATGCTGTTCCGAGACGCGAACACCTTTTCTGTAGAAGATGATCCGATGATGGCGTGGATGGCCGCTTGCCGAGAGCTAATGCGTCTTCTCCCACCCATTGACACGCAGAGACTGCTCTTCCAAGCATCACCAGCGCCGTCAGTCGGTGCGTCAGTCGGTGAGGCTTCACCTCCTTGGTACGAGTTGATCCTGGCCGACTGTCGGCAGCGCGTGACGCGACACCAAGACTGCCGATACCGCCGTGTGCTACTCGTGTATCTAGCGACTATGACGCGCTTGTTCGAGCTGCCACGTTCGCGCAACGACGACGTGTGCGCATCCATCCTCGCCTCCATACTGTCCAACCGCCCCCGTGTTGTTGACGCTCTCTGCGCGCTGGTGAGTGAGTTCCACCACCGCACGAGCAGTAACAACAGCTCTATTAGCCGAGATGACGACGCGGCGACGCTGCTCGAGCTCTTGAGACTTGTTCAGCTGTGGTGTGAGCGCGCCTCCGGTGCCGAACTGATGGCGAAGAATGTGGCAGTCAACGAGACGCTCGTACCGGTGCTTGCTGGTATAATCCAGCGCTTAGTCACCCGCCGAGACAACTCAGAGCTCTCCGCTCCATGCGGATCTGCAACTGGACGAATAGTGAAGGCCCAGACGCAGCTAGCGGCGCTCTTGATCACGCAGAGACTTGCAGTGACGGCGGACGGAGACCCTCAAGCGCTTCGACGGCTCTTGCAACACGCAGTATCGCCAACGCCGGGTGAGCAGGAACGAGTGATGCCAATGGGGAGAGCACACTTTTCCTCGCTACTGCCGAGTACTCACCAGTTGCGGCGACAATCGACAACGACTGCAAGCGGCAATGGAGCGCATAACTCCACTTCGACACCGTCTCCGGAAGTGGCGGTTGATGCTGGTCAGGCGCTGACTCTTCCGAGCGACGGATACAACGACGATCTGTCATTGAGCGCGCTCGTTGCCCGCGAGTTGGCCAGCACCATCGCGCTCTTCACGCCGTCAGACAAGAACCCGGCGGGCTTTGTATCCAAGTCGACGCTCGTCAAGCCTCGCGGCACCCTGTCGAACTCGCTTACCGCACACTTTCATCGAAGAAGACGCAGTAGCGGTCATCACCACCATCTCAAGTCGAGCACCGTCGCAATCTACACCAACCACGCGTGAAAGCTTAGCAAAGACAAACGTATGCACAGAGGGAAAACACAGTCCCGTGTTCATATAAGTACATTAGCGCCTGGGCACGACTCGGATGCGCAGGTCCGAGTGCAGCGGGTCGTTGTAGCGGCGCGAGTGCACGAGGACCTCGCGCTCCGTCTGGCGGCGCAGCAGCGGCACCACGAGCGTCAGGAACCCGTCGCGCACCTCGGGCATCAGCCGCGGCAGCTCAATTCCCAGTGGGAAGTCCTCGGGAAGCGCGCCGCGCGTTGTCACCACGCGCGTGAACCACAGGCGGAGGTAGTGCAGCTTCTTGACGTTGCCCGTCCACGTGTGGAGCAGGTACTGCACCTCAGGCGAGTCCAGGTCAAAGTGCGGAGTCGGGTGCCGCACCAGCTCCTCCCTCCAGTCCATGTCTCGCGCAGAGGCTCCACGCGTCCCTTCCTCTTCCTCGCCGTCGACTTTCAAGTCCGACGTGACCGCCGCGTTGACAGCGTCCATGTCGGCGGCGAGCTGGATCTCCTCGACGGCGTCGAGGTACTTGTCGCGCAGCGCCGCCAGCTCCTGGTCCTTCTCCTCGAGCTCGCGGGCGAGCGCGCGGATCTCGCCCTCCTGCTCGCGGATGACGGCCATCTGCTGCTCCTGCTCGGTCGCACGGTCCTTCTGCACGTCCGACAGTTTGCTCTCCAGCTCGAGCACCAGCCGCCGCATCTCCGTCGCCTTGCTGTCGTCAGCATCGTCGTCGTCCTCCGAGCTGAGCGACCGCCGATTCATCGCCCGCTGGGCATTCGCCAGCGCGAGGCGAAACCGCTCGGCGTCGCGCAGAGCCGCCACACGCTCCGCCTTGAGGTGGCAGATCGTCTCCTCGGCGTCCAGCAGCTGCGCCTCCAGCTGCGCCACGCGTTCCTCCGCGTGCTTGAGCTCCAGCGCCTTCGACTCGCCGGCCACAGGCGCGCGGCCGCGACTCCGCAGCTGTCCCGCTCCTGATAATGCGACGTAGTCCTCATCGTCGTCCTCGTCCTCGTCTGCTACTTGAGGCACTCGCCGCAAGGTGTTCGCCGCTTTACTATCGTCGTCGGCGCCTCCGTCATCGTCACCTTCTTCGTCGTCGCTCGGCTGCTGCTGCGCGGCATCGGGCGCGACCACCGCGACGTCCGCCGTGCTGACGTTGAGTCGCTTGAGGATCTTGCGGAGGCGCGCGTTCTCCGACCGGGTACGCTGCAGGTCACGCCGCATCTTGGGCACGTCCACCAGCAGCTCTGTCCCCGTCATCTTCACCCGCTTGGTTGTTCTACTTCGAAGTATACTGCAAAGACCTCTCAAGCCCACAAGAATCAGATGGAAGAGGAATACAATCACGATATCATTGGGTAAAATAGTGCTTCCCATCTGATTCCTTAAAAGGTTTAATTTTAGCGAATCGCTGACGACCAAAGCGTTTTATACGGAATTAGAGCGAATTTGCCGAGTGAAGGGAGAGATGCTCTTATTTTGTGAGCAGGGTGACGAGACTGGGAATGGGAAAGCGCGAGTTCACGGGGCAATTCGGTTGCCGGTGCTTGGTGCATGTCTTTGCCGTCGGGCACACAGAGCCGAGCGTCCGTCTGGCTCTTCCATCTCTGTCACCACTCGCCATCTTCCTCCTTCCCTTTCCCGGCGTCCAATCAGTGCCGCAAGAGGGCAACACACACTTGACGAGCTGCGCGACATAGAGAAGCGGAATGGCGCGTACTTTACGTTGATGAGTGACGCACCTCGTAAAGTTCGGGTTTGCCGCGCGTCCCGCTATGTTCGCACCGGCATGAAGCGAACTTAACAAAGGAGCGTTGAACCGTTGAGCCCGTCTAAACTAATACATCAACTACCCGCCCGAGGAGCTCTTTTGACATCGGCCATCAATGCGGATCGTGTCTATAACAGCGCGCCGCGCGGGTGTCCAGGCGCGCAGACCCGCGCCTCTGCGTGCGGTGACATCCTCCCGGCCGATCAGACCGCCCCCTCTCTCTTGCCGTATCCAATTTCCCTATATATGCCTGCAGTTGGGCGCATAGCTGCGCGGTGCGCGCCACCACCGCTCAGTGGGTGGGTGGTGCGCCAGCGGAGCCGTCATTTTCGGATTTGCGCCGCAGGCCTCGGGTAAACCAGTTCAAGCTCGTATCTTCACGGCACTGGGCGCGACCATGCCGTTCCCGCCCAAGGAGGAGACGCCGGAGGAGCTGGCCAAGTTCCTCTATGAGCCGATCAAGCCGGACCAGACGCCGGCGGACAGCATCGAGTTCGACACGACCGCGCCGCTGCGCAAGCGCTTCGAGGCCATGATCCTGCGCGTGCAGGACGAGATCTGCGCCGGCATCGAGGCGGTCGACGGCAAGAAGTTCCGCACGGACAAGTGGGAGCGCGATGGACACGGCGGCGGCGGTCGTTCCCGCATTCTCCAGGTACATTCCACCCTCATAGGAGTTGCATTCATGAGTGTGCGTTGCATTGGATGCTAACGTTTCTGTGCAATGTTCAGGACGGCAACGTGTTTGAGAAGGCAGGCGTGGGTGTTTCGATCATCCACGGTATGCTGCCGCCCGCTGCGGCCAAGCAGATGACCGAGCGCGGCACGCAGCTCAAGGAGAACGTCGAGCTGCCCTTCCAGGTGTGCGGTATCAGCCTCGTCATGCACCCGCGCAACCCGATGGCGCCGACGATCCACCTGAACTACCGTTTCTTCGAAGTCGAATCTGGTTACACGGACGAGGAGGGCAAGCCCAAGAAGATCGGCTGGTTCGGCGGCGGTGCTGACCTGACGCCGAGCTTCCTCTTCGAAGAGGACGCGCGCCATTTCCACGCGGTGTACAAGACCCAGCTCGACAAGCGCGGCAAGGAGCTGTACCCCAAGATGAAGAAGGCGTGCGACGAGTACTTCTACATCACGCACCGCAAGGAAGGCCGCGGCATTGGCGGCTTCATTTACGACGACTGGACCGACGTGTGTGAGGAGACGTTCCAGATGGTGCGCAACTGCGCCAACTCGATGCTCGACTCGTACGTGCCGATCCTCAAGCGCCGCATCAACATGCCGTTCACGGAGGAGCAGAAGGAGTGGCAGCAGATCCGTCGCGGCCGCTATGTCGAGTTCAACATCATGATCGACCGCGGCACCAAGTTCGGCCTGCTCACCCCTGGCTCCCGTGTTGAGTCGATCCTCATGTCGCTACCGCTGACTGCGCGCTGGGAGTACATGCACTCGGTACGCTCACCCTGTTGTATGACTGTCGTTGTTTGACAGACCTTGTGGCTAACCGTTGTCTCTTGATGGTCAATTTGCAGCCTGAGAAGGGGTCGTGGGAGGACAGGACGCTCGAGGTGCTCAAGCACCCCGTTGACTGGATGAGCACCCCATGAACATCGCCTCAAGGATAACAGCGAGCTGTTGTTGGGTGCTCGAAAAAGCGAATTCTCGTGCTATAGTAGCGTACACAACTACACAATTCCATCAGACCGTTTATACTCCGACGTGTTCTGGATGGCGGTCGCACCTACTGCTAAACAATCGAGCCGCAAAAGATCTTCAGCGTCATCTTGGCTGTGCAAACGAACCACACACAACTCCGCAAACGACAGCAGAAACGCGAGCGGGGCGTGACTGCACGCGTGAGAGACCGTTGCGATATTTCAAACTTGTTTTTGGAGCAAAGCGCACGCCGGCGGGTGGAGCTGATCGTGGCGAACACAGCCGAAGCCCGTTCGGGGTGTGCTGCTTCGCTCACACGTCACAGCTCATCACCGAAAAAAGATACGGGCACTAAACAGGGGGACGCACTTCAACGTCGTAATAGTGACAAGGCATAGAAATGCATCGGCGTCGCCTCGTCGTTGAAGCGCGCACGGACGATACAAAACTTTACTCTGGCCGGGTGGCTCCGAGTAATCCATTGCTCCTGCTCTCAGGCATGGCTTCGCGTGAGCATCGCTGCGGTATCTTCAGTGCTGCACAGTGCTGTGCAGTGCTGTAATACGTCCGCTCGGAGCGTAACGCAGCAGCACACCGTCACATACAGATGCACACGCGCTCTGAATGATGAGATAATACGGCACGTGCCCGCGCTTCCAGCCTTATCCAGGTTCGTTAAGTGCGCATGCTGCAACCATGTGGAAATCCGTAAGGTTCGTTTTGACACGCCACCTACCTGCACAAGGAGGGATGACCTCCTACATCAGTTTTCCGTTATATATATATACGACAGCATCCCGTTGTCGCCCACCCCTCTGCTCGTTAACAATAACCGTTAAAAGTCAGCCACCTCCCGTGGTGAGCTGTCCGCTGCAAAGACGTCGCTCGCCCCCAAGATTTGCAAAGCGCCAACCCCGCGGAACTGCTTAGCAGTTCGCGATCTCCTTCCGTGTCCAGAAGCCCCGCGAATTCCCACACTACGTACTAACCGATAAGAGCGATGCGTCACCTGCGGATGCTCGTGAAGCCGGCCGTCTCGCGCGCCTGGATGGCGGCGGCCGCTGCAGTACCGGCGGCGCTGGGCGCGGCGCTGTTGGTGCAGGAGCAGCAGCAGCGCGCCAGCGAGTGCAAGGCCGTGGGCACGGACAAGCTGATCCCGCCGGAGCAGTTCCTGCTGGCGCCGCTGTCGGAGGACAAGACGCCCAAAGACAGCGTCGAGTTCGACACGAGCGCGCCCATGCCCAAGCGCATGGAGGCCATGATCCTGCGCGTGCAGGACGAGATCTGCGCCGGCATTGAGGCCATCGACGGCAAGAAGTTCCACACCGACACGTGGGAGCGCGAGGGCCACGGCGGCGGCGGCCGCACGCGCATCCTGCAGGAGGGCAAGGTGTTTGAGAAGGCAGGCGTGGGCGTCTCGATCATCCACGGCGTGCTGCCGCCGGCGGCCGTCAAGCAGATGACGGCGCGCGGCAAGGACCTCAAGGAGGGCGAGGCGCTGCCGTTCTACGCGTGCGGCATCAGTCTCGTCATGCACCCGCGCAACCCGATGGCGCCGACGATCCACCTGAACTACCGCTACTTCGAGGTGGAGACGGGCTACCTGGACGAGGAGGGCAAGCCCAAGAAGCTCGGCTGGTTCGGCGGCGGCGCAGACCTGACGCCCAGCTACCTGTTCGAGGAGGACGCGCGCCACTTCCATGCGGTGTACAAGATCCAGCTCGACAAGCGCGACCCGACGTTCTACCCCAAGATGAAGAAGACGTGTGACGAGTACTTCTACATCACGCACCGCAAGGAAGGCCGCGGCATCGGCGGCTTCTTCTACGACGACCTGACGGACACGTCCGAGGAGACGTTCCAGATGGTGCGCAACTGCGCCAACTCGATGCTCGACTCGTACGTGCCGATCCTCAAGCGCCGCATCGACATGCCCTTCACGCAGGCGCAGAAGGAGTGGCAGCAGATCCGCCGCGGCCGCTACGTCGAGTTCAACATCATGATCGACCGCGGCACCAAGTTCGGCCTGCTCACGCCAGGCTCGCGCATCGAGTCGATCCTCATGTCGCTGCCGCTGACGGCGCGCTGGGAGTACATGCACTCGGTACGTTGTGCTGACCTGTCGATGGTTGTGTAATTCCATGTACTGACGCTTGCCCATGTTGTTTGTGATGTGTACAGCCCGTGAAGGGATCGTGGGAGGACAGGACGCTCGAGGTGCTCAAGAACCCGGTCGACTGGATGAACGTGCCGGAGATCGACCTTGGCAGCCTCAGCACCGCGGAGCTCATTGAGGAGATCGCGCGGCGGAGCAGCGACCAGTAAACGCCCACCCGAGACAAGGCTATCGCCTTGTGGTGGCTTGTGGTGGCGGTCATCGATGAAGATGATCAACTAGCATGTATGAAGCGCTCCCGCACTCGCGGGCTGCAAGCGTGGCGTGCTTTGATTGCATTAAAGGCAATTGCAACCTATGAAAACTGATCTCTGAGTGTTAACACGAATTGGCATCGCTCTATTCATCATGCGCGGCCCTCACTTGACTTGGTTCTATCTACAGCTCTAGCCTAGTACTCGTACTCGCACACGAGCAGCGGGTCGGCCTTGGCGTTCGTCTGGGTGGTCTCGCGACCGAACTTGATGCTCACGGGCTTCTTCTCGACGGCGGCGATGCGCGCGGCCTCGGCCACGATCGTCGCCATGCGCGACGCGTTCCAGTGGACGCGCGGCGCCTTCTCCGTGCCGCTCGTGACGCTCACAAAGCTGTCGAGCTCGCGCGCGTACGCGTCGCGGAAGCGCTCGGGAAACGAGTGCAATAGCACGTCGGTCGAGATGCCCGCATCCGTCGCCGTAATCAGCGACGTGCGGCGCGGGTTCTCAACCTGCAGCATGCCGCGCTCGCCCGAGACCTCGACGCGCTGGTCATAGCCGTACGCGGCGCTGCGGCTCACGTCCATGGTGCACACGACGCCCGTGTTGGGGAACTCGAGCCAGACGCTCGCCTTGTCCATGATTCCGACCTGGCGCAGTTCCGGCGAGAGACTTGTGCCAAAGGCGTACACCTTGGTCGGGTATTCGCCCACAAGGTCGCACACGTAGTCAATGTCGTGCACGGCGAGGTCGTGGAACGGGTCACCGCCGGTCTTGAGGAACTCGACCGGCGGGCAAGGGTGGTCGCGGAACACCGTGTGGATCGACTGGAGCTTGCCCAGCTTCTGCTGGTCGACCACAGCGGTGCGCAGTGCCTGGTAGCTCGGGTCAAAGCGGCGCTGGAACGAGCAGAACAGGTGCACGTCCCGCTTCCGGCAGCCGTCGTAGGCCGCGTCGATTTCCTCGAGCGACCCGCCCACGGGCTTCTCAATGCCAATGGCCTTGAGCGACGCGCCCGCGTGTTCCAGACAGTCGTTCACGAGCTTGAGGTGCGTCGGAGTAGGCGTCGCGATCCACACGCCGCCAATCTTGGACAACGAGCCAGCCGCCGCCGCCTCCACCGAGTCGAATACCTTGGTGTTGAACTGCGCTTCGAGCGCGCGGCGCTGGTCGGCAGCGAGCGCCGAGTCGACGATGACCGCGATACGCACGCGCGGGTGGTTGAGCATGCCGGCCAGGCGGATGCGCCCCATGCGCCCCGTGCCCACGAGCGCCAGGTTGAGCCGCTCGTTATCCACAGTTGACGTCGAGAAGGCCGAGGCGGAGTGCGCGAGGTGCTTTGCGCTCGAACGAACTGCAAAGCAGCGAGACAGCATGGTGGAGGCGACGCGGAAGAGGACGGAGGTGCTGTAGAGGAGCAGGCGAGTCGGGAAATGGCGCGGTGGAAGCCGCAAGATTCGCCGGCGGATGGGAGGAACCAAGACGACAGATGCTGTGGTAGTGACGGCCGATGTAGCTCTTGGAGGTGCTTTTGATCAAGCGGATACGCCAATTGTACCCTTGTAACGTAACCCGTAACCATATCTATTACCGATCTGGTCGGTTTAAGAGAACGTGGCAATCCGTCCAAAGTAAGTTACTTTAGCTGTATGAGCGGAAATGTCTTCCGTCCTCGGTGGGATCATGTTAGACACGAGGAAGTTCAATCACGAGCCAAAAGTCAACGTTTCACAGGCGGAACCTGAGCTTGCGCGCATCCGCGGCCACCAGCGCTCACTCAACCGCCGCGCAAACTGCGTGAGCATTCTGCTTATGCTGTGCACTATGCGATGAAGCCCGAGCTGTGGTGGGTAATCTACGCACAGTACAGTACTGTACAGAACTACAATATCGACAGCATGGCGAGCGAAATCACACGTGAGTGAAGGTAGTTGCTGTGGATCTGCAGGATCGGGCGCAGGCTACGCGGTAACGGCGGGCCAGCTAGTAGATCACTGTACTGCACTGCAGTATCTGTGGCCAAGGTCGCGTCGTCCAGCGAGCGGCTGACGGAGCGATCCCAGCTCTGACGGATGCAGTGTGTCCGCTCTTTAACAGCCTAGTCACATTACTGTACAGTACAGTCACGCAACCTGTAGATGAACACTGCTGTTGTCATGACCGCGTCATTGCTGATCACTTTTCGAGCTCACACGTCACACAATTGAGGGCAGAGGATACGATGTAACCTGTTACATTTCGTACCCACACGGGTAATCAACGCAACCCCATGAGTACGTAATGTAACCGGTTACCGCCGTCCATCCACCGCCACCAAGGGTTACGACTTGGTAGCCGCTCATCCATCACTACATTATTGCCATGTTCCGACGCGCGTGGAGCTCACGCGCGGCCGCTACCTCGCACCCATGGGGCTCTTCGGGGCGCGTGTCGTCCCTCCGCAGCGTAACCCGCGGGTTTGCGGCCTCCTCCGACACCAACAACGCCGGCGGGGGCATCCCGGGCGACTTTGTGTGCCACCTCAAGGGCGCGGGCGTGACCATCCAGGGTGGCAAGAAGCTGTTCGAGAACGTGAGCCTCGGCTTCCTGCGCGGCGCCAAGATCGGCGTGCTGGGCCCCAACGGCAGCGGTAAGTCCACGCTGCTCAAGGTCGTGGCGGGCGTGCGCAACGACTTTGACGGCGAGCGCTGGGTCAAGCCGGGCGTCAAGGTCGGCTACTTGCCGCAGGAACCGGTGCTCGACCCCGAGAAGACCGTGTTCGAGAACATCATGGATGGCCTAAGTGAGAGCCACGGCTTACTGACGCGCTTCGACGAAGTGTCGATGGCCATGGGCGAGCCGGACGCCGATTTTGACGCGTTGCTGGCCGAGCAGGCCGAGCTCCAGGACAAGATCGAGCAGCTCGGGTGCTGGGACCTGAGCCATAAGGTCGAGAAGGCCATGGCCGCGCTGCGAGTGCCACCAGGGGACTCGGACGTGACGATCTTGTCTGGAGGCGAGCGCCGCCGCGTGGCGCTGTGTCGCCTGCTGCTGGAGCAGCCGGACATGCTGCTGTTGGACGAGCCGACGAACCACTTGGACGCCGAGTCGGTCGCGTGGCTGGAGCAGTTCCTGCAGACGTATCGCGGCACGGTGCTGTCCATTACGCACGACCGCTATTTCCTCGACAATGTGGCTGGCTGGGTGCTGGAGCTCGACCGCGGCGAGACGTACGCGTACGAGGGCAACTACTCCAAGTGGCTGCAGCAGCGGCGCGCACGGCTCAACATGCAGCGCAAGTCGGACGCGATCCGCGCCAAGCAGATCTCGAGCGAGCTTGAGTGGTCGCGCACGCACACGGGCAGCAAGAAAGCGAGCAAGGCGCGTCTCAAGAAGCTCGCCGAGTTGGAGAAGTCGGGCGTGCGCGCTTCCTCGCGCGTCGAAGACGGCCAGATCGCCATCCCCGCCGGCCCGCGTCTCGGCGACAAGGTGATCGTCGTCAAGAACCTGTCCAAGACGCTGGAGGACGGCCGCGTGCTGTTCACTGACTTGTCGTTCGAGGTGCCGCCGCACGCGATCGTGGGCATCGTTGGTGGCAACGGAACGGGCAAGAGTACGCTTTTCAAGATCATCGCTGGCCAGGAAGACCCCGACGCCGGCACCGTCGAGCTGGGCAAGACCGTGAGCTTGGGTTTTGTGAGTCAGTCACGCGAGGAGCTGCAGTCGCGGCGCTCCGTGTACGAGGAGATCTCGGGGGACAATGAGTTTGTCGAGGTCGGCGGCGACCGGATCAACACGCGCGCGTACATTGCGAGCTTCAACCTGCGCGGCCCCATGCAGGAGAAGCGCGTGGCGAGCCTCAGCGGCGGCGAGCGCAACCGCGTGCACCTGGCTAAGATGCTGCTCGGCGGCCACAATGTGATCATGCTGGACGAACCGACGAACGACCTGGACGTGGATACGCTGCGGTCGCTCGAGGCCGCGCTCGCGGACTTTAACGGCGTGTCGATGGTGATTTCGCACGACCGGTGGTTCCTGGATCGCATCTGCACGCATATCCTCGCGTACGAGGACGGGGGCCAGGTCACGTTCTTCGACGGCAACTACTCGGAGTACGAGAAGGACAAGAAGAAGGCCGACAAGCAGTGAGGAGGAAGGGAGCGAGGCAAGAAGCGAGCGAGGCTGTATCACTAGTACTGGCTCCGAAAGTGGGGGCGAGGAGGCTGTAATACCGGAGAATACGCAGTAGCGCTGCAACGTCCGACCATGGGAACGAGCACTGCCCATTGACGTTTTAACATTTTTAAACCCAAACGGCATTATGCTACTTTTAGTGTGTAATTGTTCGAATTGGAGAGGGCTCTATTTCGCAAATCGACGCAAAAAAAATGCCACGGTGTCTTGCTTATTGTTCCGGTTTTCTTCGTAATTTTGTGTCGTAATAAGCAAAAAAAATCAAATAGATCTTGAAAAGTCGCGAATCGAAATTTAAGCACTGCACCTAACGCTAGTTCAGTACGTTTCGTGTACGTGGGATTCGTCACTCAAAGTATCAGTATCGGTTCGTAAGAACAGCGTACTAAATCAAGATTAATATGTATGTAGTCGCCAGTGGTGGCCCACCTCGGGTCAAAATTGACTGAACAAAACGCCTCAAGGGCGACTGTCTCGCCTCAAGTCGCGGATCCAAATTCGCACATCGAAGATTAGAAGCAAGCGGTCGCGCTAATGAGCGCGGAAATAAACCAACCGATGGAGGAGGAGCGCCCCCGCCCGCGTCCTTCGCCTGTGCCCGTTCGAATTGACCAGTTCGCGTCGCCTGATTGCATGTAACCAGCAGCGCGACTTTCTTTCGCGGGGTCGCCACGGCCCAGAACGAGCTCCTGCAGATCATATTTTGCTCGAGGAGAAAGCGCAAGGAAGAAGAAAAAGAAAAGCGGAGCTCACGACGGTGTTCTCGAGTGAGCAGACCCTTCCATGTCAAGATCAACAGTCGCTGCTGCGCGCGTCAAGAGTTCAGTCCAGCTAACATCCTTTCCTTTCCAGCGAGCGCTACCAGGTCGGCGCAAATGGCTGCGTATACGATCGGGCAACCACGGGTTGATATATCACGCAAATGACTAGTCGAATTCTACGGTACATTTAGGTCCTTTGAACAGCAGACCGCGCCTTGTGTGCGTTGGCAGGGGCTGCGCTGTGGAAGAGGAGGGCGGGGACTGCGCATTTTCTTTCGAGTGAGACCAGCGCGGGCGGTGGCTTGCCTCGCGCTTGAGCATCGCAGAAATCCACTAGCCGCACGCCGTCCCCAACTTGCACGCGTCTTGCTCATCAACACGTTGAGGCACGTTGATGCGGGATGGAGCAACAATACACGGTCCTTCGCAGTAAATTAACGTGCGCGTGGCTCAGTTTTAGCATGTGCTCAAGCTATAAATATAACAATTTGTGCTGGCGTTTAGCGCGGCTTAGCGTTCGCCGTCGTTGTCGCAACACTGACGCATTTGGGATCCCCGTCTAGGTCTGACTGTTGAGCTTGAAGCGATGCGTTCACATGAAACTGGAGGCTTGGCTATGGTGGCCGTTGTGATGAAACTTGCGCAGGAACAGCGCGATCGGCTCGTCACCGCAGACGGTTGAGATCCCCTATCACCGGTGCTGCACGTTTCACACCGTCCCGGTACCTTATATTTAGCCCGCGTCTGACGAAAACGCTCGGGCATTTTGTCACGTGCTTGGGTTTCGCAGCCGCGCGCTGTCGCAATGACCAACGAAGCCCGACGAACAAGCTCATCGTGTACAGTGCTGCGCTCGGCAGCGCGTTTAACCGCGGTTGACGTCGAAGACTGTCGAAAAAGCACCATGACATACCGCGAATTCGCAGCAAGCAATGCGCAGCAAGGTGCATTCTCGTGCAGCAATGAGTCGGTGCTGCGTCTGTCCATCTGACTCACTTCAAATCCTATAGTTAACGAAAGTAAATGCCCGTGTTTGGCGAGCGGAGCGCCTTCTACGGCCCAACGGCTCGCGTCTTGTCGATACAATCGTATAGCGTCGCCGCACTATACTTGCCCCGCCTCCACCTTGATCACATTTGACTATCGTATCTTTTAGATGTGATCCCCTGTATTTTTAGCCCGTGTTCCCGTCCGAAATAGCAGGAAACCGAGTCAGAGAGCGCAACTCGGAGCGGCATTTTGAACTCGCGGGCGCTAAGAATACACTGCCAACTCGGTTGAGTTTGTGCGATGGGTCGGTGGGCTGCGAGGAGAAACGTCGCGCCAAAGGATGCGCCGCGTTCTGGTCAGCGACATCCTTGGCCTTTGCTTTTCCCCCTTTGGCCTGCCTGCCTCGTTTTCCCGTGCGTTTCGAAGGTGCGGGTGGATATAAAAAGCTGCTGCCCACCCGAGCACTGCGAGTTCGTTGGCGGTTATCTCGCTCGTTGTGTATATGTGTGTTGTGTGCTTGTCTGTCCTTGCCCGTGCCTCATCCCGGGCTTCAGAGCAGAGAAAAGCGGTATTGGTTTCGCTCTCACCCTCTCGGACTCCAGCTCGACGACGGCCTCGTATCGTACTATATTCGCGTTGCAAACTCAAACCGCGAGCGAGTACACTCGAGAGAGCGACCGAAGGATCCGGAAACGATCCCGCGCTTGCTCCGAAGCCCTTCGGCACTCGATAAAAACAGCTCCAGCGGCGGCATCTCCCGCCGCGCGGACCGACACGCCCCACGCTGCTTTAACGCAACAGTACTCGGCCCTCAAAAGCTCCGGCTCGACTCAGTAGCATGCTGACGGCGAGCGAGATGCACCGGTGTGACGACGCCGTGTTCATGGAGGTCTTGGCCTTCGCCAAGCTGCTGCAAGCCAACCACCACAGTATGTCCGGATGCCTGCACGTCTACGTCTGCATATGCGTGTGTGTGCGTGTACTATTTGCATGGTGACGAGTCATCAGGTGCCACCGTGTGCATGGACGTGATGACCCACCTCAACGAGGCGTCTGAGCGTGTCGATCGGCTCCGCTTTGGCTCGAGCTGATGGCCGGCGAGCAAGGATGTAACATCTCATATCTCACACCCTCTGCTCGCCTCCCCCGGAGCTTGTTAGGCGGATGCAGTGTTGATATATTACGGCGCCCACTTACCTACCCGTGCGAGAGGCGATGCACCGCACCCACTTTGGGCTGCGCTCGCTGTCTTCTTTGCACTCGACAGTGGCATTGCACCGCGCATACTGTAGTATCGTCGTCCATACATACGTGTACCGTAGCTCCGTTTCGCATCCTCTTTCTCGCCCGGCGAGCTCTTCCGCTGGGTAGTCAACTGACATTTCTGCTTTGCTGGTGTGTTGGCTGTCTTGTGTGCTTCGCGGGGTCTCCTCACGCCGGGCGGACTATCGCGGGAACGACAACAGCAATCGCAACGAGAGGCGACTGCTCCAATATCATGGGCACTAACAAGCGCCCGGCGAGCGCGGCCGGTTCTCCGGCTCCTCATTCAGCCAAGGCGACTGGGAAAATGAGCAAGAGCGGCTCCTCCAGCCGGTCGAGCGCTCGGCGGTGCGGGTTCCCTGAGTGCGGCAAGACGGCTAAGCCCGGCGGCTTCTGCATCTCCCACGGTGGTGGCAAGAAGTGCGCCGTCGAGGGGTGCACGACGAGCGTCGTGAGCCGCGGCTTCTGCGTCGCCCACGGCGGCGGCAAGCGCTGCCAGCACCCAGACTGCTCCAAGAGCGCGCAGACCGGCGGCTTCTGCTGGATCCACGGTGGCGGCAAGAAGTGCGGCTTCGAGGGCTGCACTAAGCGCGCGCAGAGCGGCGGTGCCTGCATTTCGCACGGTGAGAGATTGCTCGACTGTGGGTGAATTTTAAAACAGATTTGCATGAATATAACCTGACGGACGGATTGACTGGCTGGCTTAGGTGGAGGCAAAAGGTGCCGGATCGACGGCTGCAACAAGGTGGTGCAGTACGAGGGGCTGTGCGTGAGCCACGGCGGGTACCGACGCTGTCTGTCCATCAACTGCACGCGGAAGGCGCTCGCCAACAGCTACTGCCAGCTGCACGGCGGCAACTCGCAATGCGTGGTGGCCAACTGCAGCAAGAAGGCCGTGCGTGGCGACACATGCAGCGAGCACAAGCTCTTGGCCGCACGCTCCGCACATCAGCAGTATCAGCAGCAGCAGCAACAGCAACAGCAGTATAGGACAGCACCGAGACAACACCAGTCCAGCGACGACGAGGAGGTGGCCGCCATGCCGGTGGGCAGCGGAGTTGCAGAAGGAGTCAGCAAGGGGCGTCACCTGTCGCCGTATGTGGCGCAACTAGTGTTACAACAGAAGACGCCCGAGCTACGCGCCGCCGCGGACGCGTTCCTCGCTGCGGCGGCCGGACAGCGACCCGACCTTACGGCTGCAGCATCGTCACCATCAGCATTTCGGAGCCTACTCGATGACCGGAGATCGTCTCCGTTGACACACGGGATCAAGCGCGAGGCTAGGTCGTCGCCTGGCGTCGTCCCTCCGCTCCGCGACTCCCTCACGGCGACAGCCACGGCGATCAGCCCGACCGTTGCGCTGCAGAGCCAATTCTCGCAGTACGCCCAAGTCTCGACGGAGCCTCAGCCGTTCGAAATCCGGGCGCTCACCCCGCCGCCCAGCTCAGCAAACATGACAGCGGCGGCGGCACTTTCTCAACTCAAGCCCGGCTTACTGCCCGGCATCCAGTCGCTGCAGCACGGGCTGCGTAACCGCCTATACTCGTCCCCGGCGTCACTGCTAGTCCACAACATGTGGTCAAGAGACTCTCCGCCGATCCAGATGCAGAAGCAGCAGTCGCTTTCACCGCCGGCACTTGTCGTGTTGGGCTCGGACGGACACCTCCGGTGCAGCGTGGGGAGCTGCGGCAGCTTCGCCAAGCGCGGCGGCCTGTGCCTGCTCCACGGCGTCGTCGCCGACTCGGATTGACCATCTAGGGCCTTAGAGGATCGTGTACACCAATACCGTCACAATATAGTAAAAATACCGGATAGAGCTACAGAAATAGCTTAAGAATGCGTTGAGAGGCGGTGTATCCAATGTACCCAGTATTATAAGCTCCACTTTGCTGTTCGGCCGCAATTTTGGATGCTTATCAAGTTGTTGGGTTCGCTTGTCAAGCGTTTTAGAATTTATTATGAACGTTTCGAATTGTTCTCATCAAAATGTCATCATTTTAGCCCTGCAACGTGTAATTTCGACATGATCAAAATAGGTATTTGCAAAATCAGGAATTCAAAACATGAAATGAAGTGAGGGAGGTGTGGATCAGTTGGGTTTCTGGACGGCAGTGTAACAAGGTAAATGATGCCCCGACCATCTCAGCGATCAGATCGTTGTTTGAAACCTTCATCATTTGGGATTAGAACTTCATGGAAGAATTAATCCCACACCTGATTTTCTAAGTTCAAATTATCTCTCATAACTATACATCCAGAGCATCCCTTACGAATATCTTCTGAAAGTGTTGTGATAACTGGCATACTGTATCAGTACATTGATGACATGCGCAAGGGTTCTTCAGTTGTGAAGCCGCGGACGTGAGGGTTCATCAGTTGAAACCATGAGAGGCCATCCCTTTAGACCAATGGCTTCACTGAGTTATGAACTGAAGCGTGACGTACAGAACTACCATCCACGCGTGGCTGGCTACGTTCTCGTTATTCAGCCATGCTGCATTGAAGGTCACGCATCAATGTCTACTCTCAGATTGCCTCCATCACGCGGCTAGTCATCGTTGTTTGCCTCGAACGATGAGAGCCAACAACCTCTCCGTCGGCATTTGAGGCACCCAACAAACCACAACGCCTAGCTTTGCTATCACGTCCATTACCATCCTCTATCTTTATACCGCACGACAGTGATGCCATCCAGCGTCACTGTCACTCGCTTCCTCCTCTCCTTGCTGGAAGGTTACTGCTCCTCCTGCATCTGGATATGGTACTCCTCCAGCTGGTCGGGCAGCACGGGGCCGGGCGCGCCCGTCATGAGCTCCTTGCCCGTCGCCGACTTGGGGAACGCGATCACGTCGCGAAGGCTGGGGGCGCCGCACAGAATGGCCACGAGGCGGTCGAGGCCCAGCGCGATGCCTCCGTGTGGGGGCGCGCCGTGGCGGAGCGCCTGCAGCAAGTGCTCGAAGCTCTGGCGCTGCACTTCCGGGAGGTTGAGCACGTCTTCGAACACGCGCTGCTGCAGGTCCGGCGAGTGGATACGGATGGAGCCGCCGCCGAGCTCCCAGCCGTTGCACACGACGTCGTAATGCTGCGCCGTGAGGCTCAGTAGCTTCTCCACGTTCTGCGGGTTCCGCAGCAGCTCCTTGTTGTCGCCGACGGTGGCCAGGAGATCACGAAGAACCGCAGTATCCTCTTCCGTCGGCGCCGTGAACGGGTGGTGGGTCGCCGACAACTCGGCGCAGTCCGCGTCTTCATGGTGCACGATTGGTCCTTCGTCATCGTCTTCGCTGCGCTCAAACATGGGGAAGTTGATGACCCAGAGGTGGTTAAAGTTGGTAGGCGAGAGCTCCTCCTGCAGGAAGCCCTTAGCATACAGCAGCTGAGACGTGTGCGTACGCGTGCGTCCGAGCACCGCTGTCACGGCATTGTAATCTCCCGCGGCGAAGACCACAATATCGCCTTCTTGGGCGTCAAGCGTCGCCGTCAGCTGCTCCACCTCGGCAGGAGTCAGCGTCTTGAGGAACGACGCGCCCTTCCACTCGTTGTTGCCGCCCACCTTGGCCACGTACACGGATGTGGGCAGCTTGGTCGTCTCGGAGGACGGGATTTGGCGTTTGGCGAACGACTCGAGCTGCTCCATGTCCTTCCGCGAGAAGCCGCTGGCGCCCAGCGCCTTGGCGTTGATGGCGCGGATCGCACCTTGCTTGCTGTTGCCCCGTGGATAGGATCCGGTGCTGTTGCTCGTAGCAAGGGCAGCCTGGAACGCCGGGAACGTCGAGTTGCTCAGCACCTGATGCACATCCTTCAGCTCCAACCCGTATCGCGTGTCCGGCTTGTCCACACCGTAGCGGTACATTGCCTCGTCAAAGTTCATGCGCGGGAAGCTGCGTCCTTCCGGCAGTTCGTGGCCCGCCGCCTTCCAAATGTGCTTGACGAGCCGCTCCATGAGCTCCATGACGTCCTCGCGAGTGACGAATGACATCTCGAGATCGATCTGCGTGAACTCCGGCTGCCTATCAGCGCGCCCGCCTTCATCACGGTAGCAGCGCGCGAGCTGGAAGTACCGGTCCAGGCCGCCGACCATGAGCAGCTGCTTGTACTGCTGCGGGCTCTGCGTGAGCGCGTAGAACTGTCCGCGCGAGCGCGTGGGCACGAGAAACTCGCGCGCGCCCTCGGGCGTGCTCTTGAACAGCGTGGGCGTCTCAATCTCCAGGAACCCTTCGCCGCAGAGGAAGTTGCGCGTCGCCAACGACACCTTAGAGCGCAGTTCGAGGTTGCGCTGCAGCGCGGGGCGCCGCAGGTCCAGGTAGCGGTGGCGCAGGCGCGTCTCCTCGTTCGCCAGTGCATCTCCGGCAGCTGCGGCCGCGCCGACCTGGATGGGCAGCGTAGAAGCACACGCGTTCAACTCCTCGACGGTCTCGACCAGCACCTCAACGTCACCCGTGGCCATGTTGGCGTTGCGCATCTTGTCCGGGCGCTCGCGCACCGTGCCCGTCACGCGGATGACCGACTCGGAGCGTAGCCGCGACACGACCTCCTCTACATCCACAGTCAGCACGCACATCAACCACACCATGAGACCTCAGCCACCACTGCCCGGGTAGTCACAGAGGGTTGAAGGACAGCGTACGCTGCGACTCGAGCAGCGCCTTGTCAAGCACGAGCTGCGTGACGCCGTGGCGGTCGCGCAGGGAGAGAAAGGTGATGGGTCCGAACGGCCGCAGCGCGTCTACCCAGCCGCTGAGCACGACCCTCGCGCCTGCGTGCCGCTCCGCGCGCAGCTCGCCGCACGTGTGCGACCGGAAGGAGGAGGCGGCGCTCATCCAGCGGCGCCCGCCGGCCAGCCGCGTCGCCCGAGCCGCCAGCACGAGGCTGCACCGCACCACAACAAGTCGCATGCATACAGTGTTAGCAAGCGGCGTACAGTACTGTAGATGCCATGGACAGCAGCGAGGGAAGGAAGAGGGGAACCCACCGGTGCATGTTCACCATGTTCGTCCGCAAGGATCGATCCGCTTGGCGTATGTGCGAAATTGACAAGCGATACAAAGCAGCGCTTCTCGTAAAAGGTGAAGTACTGAATTAAACGCTGCTGTAATTACTCTTTATCCATTAAATGTTTTTTACGACAGTACGGTCAGTAGGTCACAATAAAAATACCGGTAAAAAATACCGGATTGATACTGGTTTGTTACCGGTACCCTCTCCCAAAAGGTGGTGGCCAGCCCAGCTCGTTTTTTGTGTAGCCACTCAACTCTATTGGCGCGCGGGTTACCGTAGCATCAAGCGGACTATTGGAGGACGATGGCGGCGCACGGGGTGTTCCTGTCGACGGCGCGCGACTTGCTGGCGACGGTGCGCAGCGGCTCGCTGCTGGTGGCGGCGCTGCGTCCGGAAGCCGAAGCGTCGTCGCGTTTCCTGCGCTTCGAGCTGCTGACCGAGCCCGAGGCGTTGGCGGCGGCCGCCAACAACGGCAACGACAATGCGAACGACGACGCGGAGGCGCCGGCCGCGCCCGTGGGCAGCAAGCGCATCACGGCGTTCCAGTTCTTCCAGTCGCACGAGGAAGGTACATTCGCCGTGCTGCTGCTCGTGAACGAGCGCCAGCTCGTTCACTACGAGCTGGACGTGGCGGCCAAGCGCCTGATCTACCGCTCCTCCCGGTACGGACTCTTCGTCGTCACCTTCGACAAGGCATTGCTTTGGGTGGGTGTGTCTAACACTACATGGTGCTGCTATTGTTACAGGTCGATGCCGCGTAACGCGAACGGGCTGACGCTCGCGCGCGTACGCGTGGGCGAGAGCGACAAGCACGCGGTGCTGGTGAGCGAGAAGACGGGAGAGGCGGTCGCCATGCCGTTCCCCGACATCGCGCGCGACCTCAAGACGCTGCTGGGCCACACGACGTCCATGATCACGCACATGGCGCTCACGCGCGACTCGCAGCGGCTCATCACGGCCGACCGCGACGAGAAGATCCGCGTCTCGCGGTTCCCGCAGACCGCCATCGTCGAGAGCTACTGTCTTGGCCACAAGGCCAGCGTCACACGCGTGGCCTGCCTGCACTTCCAGCAGTCGTCGACCGACCTGCTCGTGTCGACCTCGCTCGACAACACGCTCAAGCTTTGGGGTGTCGCCTCGGGCGAGCTGTTCGACTCGCACGCGCTGCTGTCGGACGAGGAGGTCGCCAGCGACGACAAGAGCCTCTTGACCGTGTCGCTGGCCGCCTCGCCCATTGCCAACGTCGTCACGGTGCTCGTCAACAACCGCACGTTCCGCGTGTTTGAGATTGTGGCCAAGGACAGCGCCTATTCGCTCAAGCCGCTTGAGATGCTTGCGGAAGGCAAGGCCGCCGTCACGACCGGCGAGCCGTGCGAAGTAACGTTTGCGGAGGACGGCAAGCTCGTCATGGCGTTCAAGAAGGCGCCGTACGTGCAGGTGTTCGATGTGCGTTTGGCGGACGGCGAGCTGCGCATCACGGCGGCGATCCCTTCGGACAACTCGAGCTACAATGAGCTGCGCCAGGCTGCCTCGACCATCGGTACGTTCACTTTGTGTTGTCCTGGATTGCATCCTGCTCGTCAGTCGCTGTGGAAGAAAACATCTAACCCAATGCCAACGCCGTGCAATTCGCTTAGAACTGGCCAGCGCCGAGGACGAGATTCTGGACGAGCTGGAGGATGGCCTCAAGAAGAAGAAGGTCCGGACGGAGTGGAAGGCGCGCGTGCTCGGTGACGGCAACTAGAGGGTCCCCGTTCGAAGAATTGGAAAATTGCATTTCTGCTGGTTAAAAACCATGCTAGAAGTTGTGTCCTTTCACGATCTGCTTGGCGTCACTGCAACGATAGATGGCAGTACTCGCTAGTGATCTCGCTAAGGACGCGGTCCAGTTGCGTCTCTAGCCGACTCAGCTCTTCGTCGAGGCCTTCTATCGGCCTCGTGCTGCCCCTGGATCGGAGGCGCCGAGCACTGAGCGATTCTTGTCGAGACGTTAGTAGGAACAGCTTCTGCGGGTCGAACAACTCGGCGCGCCGGATCTGTTGCGTGATGGCGTCGATCTTGGCCTCCATTTGCTCGACTCGTGAGCGCGAGTTCTTGACCTGCTGCGTCCACTTCTGCCACTCGCTCTTGAAGCTCTGTGCGAGCTGCCGATACGCTTCCGCTTGCAGCAGCGCGTCGACAGCCTGCCTCTGCTCTTCCAGCTTCCCGTCCGGCATGAATGGCATGTCGGCAGCGTCGCTGGTGCTGGCGGTGTTGCTGATGCTGCTCGCGAGACTTGTGACGACGCCGTTGATCCACTTATAAAACAGGATCTCGTCGTCCAGTACCTGAAGGCTGGTCCATCAAGACGGCATGCATGATTAGCCAACAGCAAAACCACTATGGCACTCAACAAAGTCACACCGATCAGCTCCTAGTTGCTACCTGCACGCCACGACGCGGAGCTGCGCGTCAAGCTGCGCCTTTGGCTGGGAGAGAAGCTGGAGAATCGACGCTGGGAGCGGCTCGTAGTCATCGTCTTCACGCTTGTTCTCGCCGTCAGTGACGGCGGCTGCCATGGATCTACCTTGCAGACGCTCAAGGCGAAGCAAGAGTCTCTGATGGTAGCGGTGGAATGCCAGCAACTCGTTCACGTTGTGCTGCAATCGCCCGTACGCCGCGTGCAGCTGGTCGATTTGATCCTCGAACGCGTCCGTTCCTGCTTGACTGGCGCGACTGTGAGGATCGCACAGCTCTCGCGTCGCCTCCATCACCGCGTCGGCCACCAGCTGATCGTCGAGAATCACATCCTGCATGTCAACAAGGCACATTCACCATCAGTTGGCCAAGTTTATCTGTTACTCCCGAGTGGGTGACGTACGTTGGCGAACGGCGGGAGCTGGACGTGGGTTATCCCTAGGTATTTCTGAGAAACCAGCACGCAGAGTGAGGCATCAGCCAGCTCCGTCAGCTGCAAAATCAGAGCGTTTTGCTGCAGAACAAAGAGATCTGCCCGACCTCGACGATCGCTTGGTGCTGTCGCTCGAGAAGCCTGGAATAGGCCACGAGCCACGCGAACGCGAGCAGCAGCACCTGGCCCGAGGGATCGGGCTGTGGAGAGTAAAACGCGCCGCACAGGAAGCCCCAGTCGTACATGTAGTGCCGCACGAGTTCCACCCTGACCCCTGCACAGTCCAAAGCAGCGAGTCTTGGCGTCAACGTCCAAGCCGCCAGCAAATGCACAGCATAACACCATTGCAACGAGCAACTGCAGTCCGTGCAAATGACCAACGCACGGTGCTGTTCGGGGTCCGAGAGCGCTTCTTCCAGCTCGTGTCCCGCGTTGAGGCGCGCCATCTCCTCAAAGTCGACGTCAAAGTCCGCCACCACGAGCATCACAACGTCATGCAGCAGCTTCCAGAGCTCCCAGCACTCGCGCTGTCACCACGGCAACCACAACAGCACGGTGCATTCAGCTTGGCACTGCTTTCGCGCTCTCCAAAGCGCATCGAAAGGGTCTCACCGACTTGCGAGATGCTGTTGCGCTTGGCCTTGCGCAGCAGGTCGACCGACGCGTAGCGCACGCCGACGGACTCGAGCGCCAGACGGGTCAGCTGCCCGAAGCGAGGCGCAGCAGTGGAAGGAGATGAAGCAGCGCGTGGAGGCCCCGCGGCCGCCGGAGAAGCGGCGGGGGCGCGCGATCCAGGAGCGCGTCGCGCCGGCGCCTTGCGCATTTTCACAGCTTTTTGCAAAATACGCGAAAATCATGCTTTTTACCGTCCGGATACGGTCTGTGATTGGTGGATAACCCGCCGAAAAGAATATCTTGATAACACCGCATTTTCTAAACAATTCGATATATTGTGTCGAATTATGGACGGAAAACCGCATCACGTGACGTCGAGCATTTGCTGGTCTAACCGGCGCCGCGCTGCTTCTCGCGCTTCGTGGTGCGGCGCTTGGCCTTGTCCTTGCGGGCCTTGTCCTTCTCGAGCAGCTCCTTCTCGCGCGCAACCTTCTTCTCGTGCTCCTTCTTCAGCTTCTCGCGCATGGCGTTCTGCGCCTGGTTGACGCGCTGCTTGTTGGTGTTCTGCGCTACGTTGTCGAGCCCCGGGGGCGCCTTCTCCTTGTCGTCCACCTTGACCACGTTGCCGTCCTCGTCATACTCAGAGATCACGCTGAAGCCGTACTCGCTGATGAGCTTCTCACGGGCCGCGAGCTCCTCGCGGGACATCTTCTGGCGCGCGAGCGCCTTCTCCTTCTCCTTCTCGAGCGCCAGCTCGGCCTCCTTCTTCTGCTTCTCGCGCAGCTTCTGCTCGCGCTTCTCGGCTTCCTGGCGCTTCCGCTGCTCCTCCTCCTCTTGCTTGGCGTTGGCCGATGCTAGCAGCCGCTCCACGTCTGCGATCATCTCCTGTTCGTTGAGCGTCGCCGCCACCTCGGCCTCGCTCACAATCCCGTCCGCTGCGCTCGAGAACATGCTCGCCACGCTCTGCACGCGCTCGGACACATCCGCGTCCTCGTCCGCCAGGATCCCCGTGCCGTATTCCACGTACACGTCCGCGTCCAGCCCCAGGCGCTCGACCTTGAGTCGCACCCACTCGGCCAGCTCCATGGCCCCGGGTGCTTGTTTGTCCAAATTGCTCTGGGCGCCTAAAAGCTCCACCCGATTGGATGAAAACCGGTATAGTACCGATACCACTATGAAATAACGGTATCATTTCGGTAGTTTGATTAGCATCAACGGCATCCTGAAGTAGAACAGGTTGAAGCGGACGTGTTTACCCGTCCACGCCGGCTACTCGCCGCTCCTTCCAGGCGGTGTAGTCGTACTTCACCGCGCCCTGGAGCAGCACGAGCTCGTCGTCGTTCCGCTGGCGGCTCGCGACGTACAGCTGCTGCGAGAGCCCGATCACCAGCGTCGCCAGCCGACCGAGGAGCAGTGAGGACGAGTGGAACACCAGGTGCCGCCCGCCGCGCGCCTCCACGCTCTAGACCGCACGGTTCCGCGGCTTCCACTCGTCCCTCCACACCAGCTCCACGCCCAGCGCCACCTGGCCCACAATCGCCAGCATAAGCACCGGCACTATGAACCACGCTCGGAAGCCAAGACGCGTCTTCATCACCGGCGTCAGAGCGTCCACCGTCAGCACCACGTTCAGCCATACCCAGCACGTGACCACGCCGAGCGTCTTGTGCGTCTGCCAGTAGAAGATGTCGCAGAGGCAAAGGGGCGCGAGGGAGATCTGCGAGGACAGGAAGATGAAGTTGAAGGTGGCGGCGAGCTGGCGCAGCAGTTGTCGCCGGTAGCACACGAAGACGATGACAGCGTAGACGAGAGTCGATAGCAGCGCGACCACTGATAAACTGTCCGAGTGCTCGGTCGGCCGGGCGGCTGCAAGGCTGATAGCAGTGCCACGGTGCCCACGACTGCAGTCGCAGGTAGCAGGATAACGATGAGCCGTGACTGTTTCCTGGTGATCGGTCAAAGAATGTACGCTGCTACCAAGGGCAGCATCGTTGCGGTCGAATCGTATAGCGCCGTGTTCTCCACCGGCGTCAGCTGGAGATACTCCGAGGAGGACACGTTGATCGACGAGCAGGTGCTAAGATTGGAGTCGCTACCTCCCACGCTCATCATGCGGATTCGGGGCGCGACGATGACAATGTGGCGCTCCGCCTCGGCCACATCCTGCCACTTGAGGACGGATCGGAAGTGCACAGACTGCATGCCCGTCTTAGAGTGCTCCTCGCCTTGCTTCCTCGACCGCCGCTGTTGCTTCTTGGCGTGCACCGAGATGTACACGAGCCGCATGAAGAACATGGCGAGCGTGCACATGGCGTTCATGAAGATGTCTTCGGTCGTGAGGCTGTGGCTGGCCGTCACGAGCAGCTCGTGGTACTCGGCTTGGGCGATGACGTTGAGCGACACGCCGACGATGAGCAATAACAGGAACAGCGCGGCGACCGTCGTGCCGAGGAGGAAGATGCGGTGGCTCATGATCTGCGACGCCTCCACGAGCAGCGCATTCGAGAACTCGAGCCACATGACGGGCGCCAGCACCGCGCGGTTGTCGCGCAGCATCACGCCGAACACCAGCACCCACGCCGTGAGCATCACGTACTGGAACTAGAGCTCGAAGTAGCGCAGCAACACCCTAACGAACTCGCTGCGCAGGCCGAGAAACACGTGCGCGATCAGCGGAGCCTGCAGCGGGCCCGACAGGAGCGCCGCGACGTGTCCTGCGGTGCCCTTTACGAAGAACGCGGTGCAGCGCAGTACAAAGCCGACGCAGTATGCGGGTGTGATGAAGACAAACGCCTTGCAGATGTAGCTGTTGTACCGCTTGACGAGCCACCCGGGCAGCAGCGCCCGCTTCACGGCTGACGCCGGGTCGAACGCCGGCAGCGGCTGGCTCGGGACGAGGCTGTACACGACGGACGCGTGCACCGGTGCATGAGGGGCCGACGGGAGGGTCGATGGCCCTCGGAGCAGCACCATCGCGATCGATCCCCAGGGCGAGACGGAGACAAGATCTTCGAGCCTTGAGGGCGCGGTAAGCCTTTCTTCGCCTTCGTCCGACGACGACGAGTGCGTCGCCTAATTATAGTGAGAGACGAGTGGTCCAGCTGTGTGTCTTGAGGCCTCCGTCTTGGTGTTGCCTGTGGTGGAGGAGTAGGAACGTTTTCCCAGTCTATAAATTGCTCCGCTGACAAGTATTGGACGCGGAGATGCTCTATTCACGTACACGCGTAGCCTTCACGCACTTCGCGACGGGGTTGTACCGCTCACAGACTCCACGTCGGTGGAGTCGGACGCCCAGTCATGCCCGATGCGGCGAGAAGTCTATCCGTGCATCCAATCCCCGCCTTGAGTTCTCCTGCCTCGGCTGGTGGGCCCCCCGTCACCGCTTCGACTCCTCACTACCGTCTTGCTCCGTGCCGGCCGCTACCAGCATTCGACCCCGTTCCATCGATCAAGCGCGCGCTGTTCTCGCGCGCGGTCGTCGCAGGCTACGGCGCTTGCTTTCGCAAGACGCGGCCGGCGCTCGTCCCTCTCTACTGCATCGGCCTTTTCCTCCGCCTGGCGTCCAATTTTGCACCCGCGGCCGCGGTCGACACACTCGCAGTCACGTCAGCGGTCTGCCTGACGCCCTTGTGCTTCATCGCGTTCCTGGACATGCGCCGGGAGCTGGTCGTGGTGCTCCTGCGGTCGTTCGACTTCTGGTTCCTCGGCGCCACGTCGTTGCTGTGGACGGTGGCGCTCGGCGCGGCCATGGGGCCCAGCGCGCGCCTAACGACGCTGCCGGCGCTCTGGATGGAGGTCATCATTGGGACCCTGACGGACAGCTACCTCGCCGTCCGCGCTGGGTTCACCATGATCTCCGTGAGCGTGTTGGTCTCCATCTTGTCGCTTATGCTGGGAATCTCACTGGACCTCACGTCCGGACTCGACTATAACGAGTCGATCTTCGTCATTGCGCCCACGCGCTTCACGCTCTCGCTCCGGGACGTGATACTCAATACGATGGCCACGATGGCCATCTTCTATGCGCGAGTCATGTTCCTCTCCTTCCGCGGTATCCAAAGGCGGCGGCGCGACCCGACAGATACGCGCATGCAGTCGATTCTCCTGCGCTGCGCGCTTCGCTGGGAGGACAGGTCTGCGCCAAAAAGTGTGGAGCAGGGGCGACGGTACGATGGCGGTACTGGAGTTTTGTTTCAAGCCCGCTCTCGTGTGGGCGTCCATCGCGACGGCAGCACCGCCACGACAACTGCAGCCGCCTCTGCACTCTCAACGAGCTATATCGACCAGTTGCGGCTACTGCAGATGACGCCGCTCGCAAATCCTGGGTTTGACGAGCTTATTGCAAGCGATATGATCTTCCCGAGGGCAACGGCGCTCACGAGACGATTCGAGCGCGTCCTGCCTCCGACTCTGGTGGCGCTGGGCACGGTTGGAGCTGTCGGCACTGTTATTGGCTTGACCGCAGTGTCCGAGGCACCACAACCAACACCAAGACAGGTTCCTTCCCCCGTCACCATCATTGACATCGTATCGATGGTCGCGCTCGTCTTTACGACTGTATACAGCGCCGTCATCTTCGCGTGCTACCAGCGCTGGCTGCTCCGCCACACCGTTAGGACCTTCAACTTCGTATTCCTGTCGATCCAGCTCTCTGTCGCGCACGTTTGTCTTTGCGACGTGTTCTACTGGCAGCGGCACAAGGTTGTCAGCGTGATCGCGAGCTGGACGTGGATGCACGTACTCCTCACGTCGGACGCGCTGACGCCGGTGATGAAGGCGCGGCTGGGCTTCAAGGTGTGGCATATGCTCCCGGTCATCGTACTGGCGATCGTGGGCCAGGCGGCGCTGGGCGTCGAGCTCGTGTGGATAAATCACTGGGAGCTGCAGAACCGCGTGGTCTGGGCCGTTGAGGTGCATGAGGGGCGGCACGTGCAGTTCCAGTCGGCGTCGGTGCTCCTGGGCCGCCTGGTGACGCTCATAGTGTGGTTCCTCCGGCTGCTGTACCGCGTCTGCCGCCGGACAAGCGACGACGAGCTCATCATGCTGCAGGGCGGTGCGGAGGTCGACTACATTGCCTGGAAGCGCCGCGCGAGCGCGCTGGTCGAGCCCTCGCCCACCCAGCCAGATTGAAGCGGATCCGCTGGAGAGTATTGATGATAATTAATATATATCAGTAGACCATGATTTCGAGCGAGTGCTCCACAGGAGTGTTCGAAGGTATCATGCACATAATACGTAATATATCGGAACTTCGTAGATATAGTAGCGAACTTTGGGTGCGGCGGGATGCTGTAAGCAACGGCTTGCTGCGGCCCGCGGATCCCTTCGCCTGGGTTCGTCCATCTCCCACGCACGTTCCATTCGAAGATGGAAGTTCCAGTGAAGAAAGCGCCGAGGATGTGAACATGTGAACACGCGCGAACGATGGATGAGGACAGGCGGACGGACCGGGGATTATCCAATGGCGAGTGCACAGTATACATTACTAGAAGAACTGGACAGCACAGTACCGGTACAATACTCGGTTGCGTGCGAAAAGTCCAGAACATTTCCGAAATGCAAGTAGGGAAATGATCGCTGGCGCTGGAAGGTTGTGGGCGTGCGGGTCACTTAGGTAATCAGCGCGCTGCTGTTTACAATACGTTGTATATGTCGTATGTGATGGCGACGGACGCGATGCGACGCGACCGCCAGCGTCCTTCGCGCCTCGATCGTGGACGCGCCTTGATCGCCCAGACATCCTCCATCCTCTCGTTTTACCAAATTGTGACGTATTTTATTGCATGCTTTAGTTTATACATACAACTAAATGTGAATACAGTGCACTGCATTTCAGCAATACTATTGGCTATGCTAGAAATTGCAATCGTCGGGCAATCAGGACAATTACAATTTTAGTATTAAAAAAAAAAAGGCTTCTCGTGTAAATTTCGCCATGCATAATTTGACGTTTTATTTTTATTTTTTCCTGCGCCCCATCCCTTTCTCTGCGCGGTCAGGCATCGCGGCCACATGACGTCGTAAGAGGACACATCCACCGGACAAATCGCTCCGTACCGTATCCAACGAGCGTAAACCCGCCTTGCAAAATCCAAGAATTACATACGAGAAAAAAAAAAAATACACATCGACTGGTCGTCAAAATGCGAATGCAACAAAGGGGTGGACTCATGCAGTTCGATGCTGCAAGTCGCACAGGACCCGGCGAAGAACAAGCGGGTGCAACTCACTTTTGCGCGTCTGCCAGCGCGAGCAGCGGGATTGCATTGCCCGAATTGTGTACGAGTCGCGCGCACGGCGTCAGCTTCTTCGCCACCAGCCCTGGACACTTTGGTCGGTAAACTAAGTGTACTTCCCCCCATCTTTGGTGCAGATCCCAGAACACCGCGCCCGTCAAGGACGAAAGCTTTTACACGCCTGCAGTCAGCTCAGCGTCCGGTTCGTCCCTCCTCGCCCACCCCTCTTCTCTCAGTGCTGACTTCAACGACGGCGCGCAGGTGATGACGTCCGGCCGCACAGTCAACACCTGCGAAGCCACGCCGCTCCCACTTTTGCGTCGACGGGTAAGCGCAGTGTAGTCTATGAAACAAGTCGGTCGTGTACAGTTCTGCTGCACGCCGCCGCCTCCCACGACTATTGTGCTGCAAGTCGAAAGGTGGACGGGCTACGAGTCATGCTTTGAGGAAAAAGAAGGCGGAGGCAGAAGCCCCATTAAAGATGCAGCATGGCACCCGAGAGCGAGCGTGGCTATCACACTGACGACCGCCCACAGATCGCGCGGCCTGTGCTTGTAGCTTGTATACAATACACACGTTCGACGCTGGTGTCTACAATCCGCTGCTTGCATGCTGTCCCCTTTCCAGAGTCCAACAGTGGCCGACTGCAGTTGCAGCCACGTACCACGCTTCTCTGCATCATCTACGTCATCTACACCGCACAGTGCTTACCGTACACTGTGCACTTGCACTCGCCCGCCTCGTATCCTTCGATCGGCACTCGGCGTTTGCGCTTCAAGCTTTGGCCCCTGGCCGCCCTTAGTCAGTCCCTTGGACCTCCTCGCCGCACTCATGTCGCGTTTCTTGTTTGACTTTCTTGTTCGCGGCACCGTAGCTCTCGACTAAGACGGCCACGCTAAGAAATCAAGCGGGCAGCTCCCAATGCAATGGTGTTATGATCGCGCATTGTCCAGTCGCCCTTCCTATTAATTATAGCTCTGTGTGTACATGAGTTGGATGATCGATGCCGTTGCCCTACTCGGCCGACGCCTATAGATAAAAAAAAAATGTGCTTGCTCATGCAACTAGCGGAACAAAAAGAGAAAGACACCGCATTCCTCCCCAACGAAGCGATGGCTGGACGCACAAACAGACACACAACTCAACACGCTCACGTTGGCTTCGCTCGCATTGTGTGGGCGTGTTTGCTCGCTCCCTCCGTCGCCTCGCGCTCTATCTGGGATGGAAGGCTGGCTGGCTCCTCACTTGGCGGCGCCCGGGTTGAGCTTGCCGTTGTGCAGGTCGCAGAAGACGCCTCGGCGGATGGTCGTGACGCACAGAGGGGCCTGGCACTTGCGGCCGCCGCCGTGCGAGAAGCACTTGCCGTTGCCGCGGTCCTTCTTGTCGCAGCCGTCCACGCTGCAGGGCCGCACACCACCGTGCAGGTAGCAGAAGCCGTTGCGCTGCGTGCCCTTCTCGCAGCCCTCGAACATGCAGCGCTTGCCGCCGCCGTGCGCGCGGCATAGGCCGCCGCCCTGCGAGGACTTGGCGCAGCCCTGGAAGCTGCAGCGCGCACCGCCGCCGTGGCCCTTGCACAGCCCGTTAGACTGCGCGCGCTTGTCGCACTGGTCCACGCGGCATGGCTTGCCCTTGATCCAGCGCCCGTCCTTGTTGAGGAACGTGCCCGGCTTGCGCGCGCACGGCACGGCGAACGTCGACGTCGGCGCCGTCGTCATGGACACCTTGGCGCGGCCCATCTCGGCCGTGGCCTCGCGCAGGATGGACATGAAGCCGCCCTCGAACTTGACGCGCTCCTGCACCTGCGCTTGCTGCTGGTGGGTCGCCGGGGGCGCCGCAGCCATGGCCGACTCGAGGTCCAGGCTGCCCATGATGGCGTCGATGAGATCCTGGTCGCCGAAGACCGAGTTGAGCGACGTCGAGAGCCCCTCCTTGCCAAAAGCGCCGGACGGCGTCCCCGGGTGGTACGCGAACGGCTCGATCTCGCAGCTGCGGTCAGCGCACTCCTGCTTGAACGCTTGGGCCTCGTGGGGCTCCTCCTTAGTCAGCGGGGACACGGACGACGAGGCGGCGGCGTAGCAGGCCGGGAATTGCGGGAACATGGCCGAGTCCACGGGCGACTCGGGCGACGCGCGCGGATCAAACATCGGTCGGATCTCGAGGGTGGGGTGGGGTGGGGTGGGGGGGTTGGGACGGGATGGAGGGGATTAAATAAGAGGCTGGGTGCGGGGCCTCAAGGGAGCGGATGTGGGGACGGTTGGGGACAGTTGGGGACGGTTGGGGACGGGAGAAGAGCAGGAAGGTACGAATGCCCGACTCGCGACAACCAGGTGCGCGCGCGACTGCAAAGCGTTGGGGGGAGGAATCTGATAGGTGCGCCGCCGAAACGAAGCAACGTACGACTCGCCTGTCGGATTTGGGAATGGCGATCGGATCAAGAAGCAAAAGCAAGCGGAGAACGTGAACGACCGAGAGGACGGGCCCCCGGGGGATTGGGGCCGTCCTCACTTCTCGCGCGGGGATTCTCAATACAGCGACGATTTGCGTTGAGAGAGTGGGAGCTCCAATGCAAGTGGCGTGGCCGGTCTCTTGCCCGTCCCCCTCCTCCTCGGTTTTGTTCCATTGATTCTTTTCGTTGGTTTGCGCCATTTCGAAGCTTTTATTCATTTTTTTACTTACTGAATGTTGAAATCCGTTCGGAGTTTGATTTAACGTAAATAAAATATAAAAAAAACATCCCAACCCAGCGCTCAAGCTTTGGACGTCAGGCCGGGCCTGCAAATTTACTGTACGATGGGAACGGCAAAGATTTGGATGCGTTTCCTCAATGATTATATAAATGCCGTTTTTTATTTGTGAATATCATTTGAAATAAAAGAAGGGCCAGCGGCGCAACTGAAGCTCACCTGCGTGCTCTGACAGCCGCGGACGACCGCGAGCTGATTCCCTTGGCGGCTTTTCTTTTTCCCGTGCGGGCGACGGCCGGATAGCGCAAAAAATGCGAACCGCCATCTTGTGTCAGCAGTTCTAAACCTGGCACAATTCCAAGCATAAAAATATTAATACAAAAATCACGTATAAAAATATTAATCATGCATTTCGATAAAAATAGGTGCGGCCGGGTGGCAGGCATCATGTGTTAGATTTCAGCATGAGAAGACAGCACTACATACAATTTCCAAGTGCGCGTGATGCGATCCGTGCCCCGCCGCGCGCTTGTCCGGCAGCTATCAACCCCGCTGCTGACTACTGACTGTCGCGTCGTGGCAGTCACCTTTACCGACCCGGCCGACATGTGGACTTTGTATGATTTGTGCGCTGTTGTGGTGATGGCTGGCGCCTCGGCGAACGACTCCAGCGTAAAGAATTGATGCGGCGGTGTGCAGATGGATGAAATGCACAGGTGCCTTTTGACGCACGGCTGGCCGCTCCTTTTCGAACGTCAAGGCGGAAGGGATGGGACGGGAGACAACGAAAGATACGCTACGCTTGCCGTTTGCGCTAAAATTAATTTCGATTCGCGCATGGCGCGTTGCAAATGCATTATGACAGATGAAAACGATGTCGGGCCGTAAGATATTGTTCATTTAGTACTGTAAATTTACATGGACATCGCCGCAAAGTTTCTGTTTGTTCTAAAAGAAAATTCTAAAAGAAAGAAATCAAGACGACCGGAGTTTCTTTTTTCGCGTTTTTGATTTCCTGTTTTTCTCGTACACCATGAACAAGTACAGTACTGTATCCGATCCAAGATCAAGCGAGCGAGCGCTGAACCTGAACTGTGCGTTTACGCTTTCAGGTTGAGCGAATGCGCCGATCGCTTGTGCAATACACGCAGGTGAAAGGTTCAAATTAGCCACCCACCTGGCTCGTCCTTTGGTCCATCTCCGCTCGCGTACGAAGAGGCTCATTTTCGCTGCGTCGGCATCGTGCATCTCACTCGATCAAACTACCGGTACATGCGTTTGTAGCAGATGATAGGAACAACCCGATCGGAGCAGCACTGAGTCGAGAATTATACGGTGATGGCGGCGACTTGGCGGCGACATGGCGGCGACAACACCACAGCATGTAGTGCATCTGTACTAGTATCGGGGCAAATGAGTTATGACAGAAAGATGCGGTCCCTAATCACCATATATCAGTGGCCATTCCGCTGGGTTTAGTGAAATGCTATCATTCCAACATTCCTACCCAAAAAAGATCTTGCGGCCAAGCTTCAATATTACGATACATTTCGTAGAATACTGAACAGTATCGTACAATACGGTAAAGTTCAGCAACGTGAAACTCCCACACTGGACACTTGGTGTGGTACGGAGCATTACTGCCTGGCGATTGCTAAGGTCAAAAGGTACAGTAAACAACGGCGGAGCGCATCCCCCATAGAAAAATACACCGTAAAACGTATTTTACTTGTTCAGAACAAAATTCACTATTTTATCTGATAATTTGTATTCCTAATTGTGTAAAATTGCTCAGCTGTTATACATTACTGTACCGGTATTGAGAACTGCATCTAAATTTATTTCAGTAAATATATTATTTTTTGTAACGATTCATATTTTTCATTCAAAACGAAATTGTCACACAAGACGTTCGAGATGATAGCTGCTAAACCTCGTCACTACGCCATACATTGCCCAGGACAAAACTGTGTGGTGTCTTGTGTAGCAGCCGCGGACTGCTGCCTGTCGCTCTCCGTTAGTGTAGCTAGCGGGAGGAGGTCATCATTTATGAGTCACACAGCGCGAAAATGTTATGCTGCAACTTTCACTTGCTTTTTGTAAGCCGCTCTCGGTTTTTCGCCTTGGAAGGCCGACAAACCGATTCGCAGGGTTCAGTGCATGCGGAGGTAAACGAAAACACATGTCCATGCGTGCGCAAGTGTTAAAGAAAAACGCAAGGGCGCATCGTGCTGTAACTTACTGCACAGTACAGTACCGTGCTGAACCTCGGCGCGCTTAACGTTACTCACTTCGTACCGGCTTGAGTACAATATGGAACACAACAACGCAGAGAAAGAAAACGCATACAACAAGCCGCAATCGCCAAAGAATTGCAGGAACTGTGCGTCGAAACAGTGCGAGTGGGAAGGAAAGATTTACGGCATAGCATCCTTCCTCAGCGCTGGATTGCTGCGTTCAAATCCCGGAGGAAAGGAACAACGTCATGCTGTACGCTTTGATGGATGGTGTGAGGGATTAATGCCGCGTTGATAACGCCACCTGCGCGGCTTCTTTTGTTGTTCTTTGCGCCGCCAAGTTCAAGTCGTGAGGTGGAACAGGTTGGTCCATTGCCAAGATGGTCCATTGTACAGAGCAAAGCTTCAAGGATGACAGTAGTGACATATATTGCAGCATTCGGTGGGTAAATCCTCGGCATCGCTGTGCTTCATCTGACCAAGCAGCTTCGGTGAGCACCGCTTAGCGACTGCACGCTGCGTGTGACTCTTTGCTGGATGTGATATGAGCGGTGTTCACACAGCGAGCATCTCGGTGGGTATGGAAATGAGCATTGCCAGAGAAATTCAGTGCTATAAGCTGATCGGCCAGCCCGACAGACAGACAGACTGACGCAAATGTCTCTTTGTTAAGCTGTGCGTCGTGCGCAAGTGTAATGGATACACACCTATCGCGATGCACCGAACTGTGACGCAGTGCGCGGAGTTTTAGTGATGCGTCTTGTGAGCAGCGATATATAATACAGTACGGACGAGCGGGCGGGCCCCACCAGCCACTGCACCGAGCTGGCGGAGCAAGCATTGCAGCATGGACACTGACGGTGGCGAAACTTCTATAGATTCGGAAGGAACGAGTGTTGTTTGCTCATGGACGATGCGTTGTAAACTAACGTTGCGAATTCACACGCGATCCAACCATTGGACGCCCTCCCGTTCGGCATTTGGTCAGGATGATGGATACCGTACAATACTGGCCGACCAACACCTTCGCTCGGGACTGTCCCTGGCCGATGCAGAACAAGAAAAATCAGGTGTGTGGGAGAGAGAGGGAAAGGAAACGTTGCTCCAGCATCTGTTCACTCACTCATCTGCGACTGGGCGGGAAAAGAAAAGTGTATCCATGTGGTAGAAGGTCGGTCGGTTGCGGCAGCTCTCGGATACAAGTGACTTCGTTAATTCAGTATACGCTTGATCTAAAGGGCGAAATACCTGCAGTTGCACCGCGCGGTTTTTACCGTAATTTTGGCTTCATAAATTAAGCAATTTGACGTTTTGATGTACTGTAACAAGAAAAAAGATGCGTTGCACGGGAATTGACTGCAAGTCGAACCTTCAGTACAGAAACAAGTCAAGTGCACAGTTGCATGGATGGTATTCATTCAACTAAGTCCTACTGTAGGTACTATGTACCGAATTGCTCTGCCCAGTAAGCTTGCACGTTGCTCCGCGCGATATCGGAGCCCAACGTGGAATCGTCCACACATCCTCACAGGATAAAATGGGACGGTCATCAGATGTGGACTCATTTCGCCATTTTCCGCATTCAGCTTTTATCTGAATGATTGTATGAGGACACAATCGTCGACGGCGGCCGCAGTCGCCACCGTCCATACGCCCACCACTATCATCATCCAGCTTCTTTGTGCCTGCAGCCCCCAGTATGCGCGTTTGATCCTGTACTGTACCGTTCTGCACATATCGAGAACAGCACAAAAAGCGTGTCCACGTCATGCGGCTGGAGGTGTTGAGCTGACCTTCGAAGCCCATCCGACCGCATCGCGTGAGTGTTTGTCTCGCTTAATCTGATTTCCTCATAGTATCAGCTTCTCAGGTTCTGATACGACTCTTCGACCATCATGTCATTGCTGTGCATGCTCTTCCTGTGTTCTCGTTACAGTCGCCTCCGGACCCACGCATGAATGCATGCATGGCTGCTGATTGCTTCTCTGGCGTTCCAAAGGCAACAGGAGAGCCCGAGCGATCGTGGGTGAGTGGCGTGGTGCCACCAGCTTTTAACGCTGACATTTATAAGAAAGGGTATGGTCATCTGCGCGCGTAGGCGCCACTGCAGATGGAGATTTCGCTACATGGGCAGTCAGTGGAATGGGTGGTGGCTACTGTACCCCCAGTCTGGCAGCAGCAGCACCTGCCACGAACGCAAGTGCCCAGTGCCGATGATTTCGTCTGTGCCATGCGCATCCAGCGTATTCATATAGCAGTGCTTTGCAACGCGTTGCCCAGCTGGTGGGTTGGAAATTTGTTGGCTTCTGCTGGTCGAATATTCTGCTCTCGTTGATTATCGGGTCAGGAGCGCCGCCATATTGCCGCGGCGGCATCTGACTCGCCACAGTACTATGCAAAACAGAAGTCTCTCGCTTTTTCTCGCGCGCCGCCGTCCATCTATATCGCCGCGTCCGCGTCTCGTTTTCTCTTCATTCTTCTGCGCACGACGTGAACCCGCTTCGGGCTCGCCCTGAGATTCCCACTTCTGGCGCTGATCACCGCTCAAATTTTGCCCCCTTGCGACGCCTCGAGATCGAACGTCGAGCCCGCGCATAGCCCCAACGCCCTCGCGGCCTTTTTGGTTGTACCGCCACCGGATTCGGCTCCGCTCGACAATTTTTCGCGTATCAAAACAGAGGCTTCGGGGACCGTCACGAATACCATCCCACCCACATCCTTGCGCACTCGTCTACGCAGGAAGCGAACGACTAGTGCGCGTTGGCATTTCGCGCTCTTCTCGTTGACAGCGAACGGTACGCAAGGCTGCCGCCGTTTCTGCGAACGTCTCGTAGCTACGATAACGCGGAAACGTTGAGCTAACGCGACCACAATGCGATCTTGTTTGGCTCCGGCAGGTCGGACCCTGCTTCAGTGTACGAAAGCCCAGCGCGGTCGGCCCTCCCACTGTCCACAACAGCAAAATCAGGTGCGTCGTTCGGTCGAACACTACTATACACTATTGTAGAGCGCGCAGCCATGTACTGTATCTTATTTGGCTGTGCACTTCCCATCTTGAGGTGGCTTGGCTGCCTTGCCGGGTTTTTCTAATGTTCGTCGTCTGTGTTTTCTTCAACTGCTCCTTGTTCTTCCTCTAGGTTCGAAAATTGCGGCGCGCAGGTGCTCCAACACCTCCAACACCGACAACACCGACAACAAGAAATAAGAACGAGAAAGAAGGGGCGACCACCTTCAACGCGTTTCGAACGAGAGGAGGAGGCCAGATAAGTCGCTCGGGGACTGCGACACGGCGCCCAGTGTACTGTACGGCGCGCTTCCCTCTAACCCAGGTGGGCCAAAAATTTCGGACCGCGTCGACCCGCGCGGCATGGACGAAAGGGCATTTGTCGACTCGCTGCTTGCGCCCGACATGCGCGCCGCCTCCGCCTCCGTCGTCGTCGCTGCCGCGCCCAGCACGCCGCCGCCCATGGCCATGCCGATGCCGTTCGCGTCCGAGCTTGCGGCGCCCTTTGCCGGTGAAAGGAAGCGATCGAGCAGCACCCGACGGCGCGAAAACTATGCAGGGTGGTCGATGGCCATTATGCAGCAGCAGCAGCAGCAGCATCACCACCACCACCACCACCATGGGCAGTTTCAGTCGCTGGAGGATGCGTCCGCCATGATGTTCGGTCGCGGCAGTGCCCCGAGCGCGGACTTTGACGACTCGCTGTTCCGGCAGCTCATGGGGGCCAGCAGCGGCAACGGCAACAGCTTTGGAGTGGGTGCGGACCTGGACGAGACGGGATCGCTGCCGCCGCTGTCGACGAGCAGCGCGCGCAGCCTGCAGATGACGCTCGCGGCCCTTGCATCCAGCAGCTCGGGTCTGTCGTCCACTAAGGATGTGGAGAACCCTCCGACTAGCACCAACTCGCTGCTGTTCGAGCCGCTGGAGCTGCCCAAGGGAGGCATCTCCGCGCCGCTAGACCAGTCGTTCAAGGACGCGTTCGGCGCGCCGGTGGCGATTGTTGGACACGACGGAACGGACTCGCCCGTGGTCTCGCCGCCCAACTCGGCGTGCAGTCTGCGCTCTCTTGCATCGGTGTTCCAAGCCGACCCGTGCTCGACGCCGCGCAGCCCCGTGTACTCGGATCCGTCGGCCATGATGCCCGTGCAGCCGCTCAGCAGCAACGGACAGACCTACTTTGCTTCCTCCGGCAGCTCCAGCAGCAACGGATTCGCCTCCAACGCCGCTAGCTTCTCCATGTCTTCGACTTCACCTCCGTTCTGGATGGGCAACCACTCGAACGCCCTCATGCGAGGCATGATGGATGGTTTCGACTCGGCTTCTCCTCCCGGATCCATGAGGCAGATGCTGTTCATGGCATCTGGAATTGTGAGTCCGCCGAGCAGCACAGGCAGCGGCGTCGTTGGGCCGTTCGCTACGTCGCTGAACGCGTCGCTTCTTGCTCTGCAGCAAGCCCATCAACAGCAGCAGCACTCGGATATGTGGGCAGCGTCGTCGAAGCACGCGCTGGCGCCAACGTCACAGACTCCGACCGCGACGACGACAGCAAAACGAGGGAAGAAGCGGGCACGGGCACGCCAGTCCGGTGCTTCGTCCGAGCAACTTTCAATCTTGGTGCCGTCCATGACCCCGACGAGCGAAAGCGACAAGCAGTTGGTCGTGTCAGCGGATGTTCACAGCAAGAACTCCGATGCGATGGCTTTCACCTCCAGCGGCCAAGCGACCAAGCGAGCGCGCACTTCACGTGTGCGGAGCCCCAGCACTGTGTCACCTGTGGCTATGCTGACGCCGACGGCGTCGCCTAGTGGCAGTGGCAGTGACGGCGACGGATCTTCGACCTCCCGAGCGCCTAAGGGCAAGAAGTGCGTCGAGCCAGGATGCACCCGCCGCGCGCAGTCGAACAGCAGGTGCAAGGCCCATGGCGGTGGCGCTCGTTGTCAATTCGCAGGGCCGGGCGGATGCCCGCGTAGCTCGCAAGGTGGCGGGTTCTGCCGCGCACACGGAGGCGGCAAGCGCTGCGAGTTCCCAGGGTGCGTGCGCGGCCAGCAGCGCAAAGGCCGCTGCTACGTGCACGGCGGCATCCGGCGATGCCAGTGGGCGGGCTGCGAGAAGAAGGACCGCGGCAACGGGTTCTGCATTTCGCACGGCGGCGGCAAGCGCTGTGAGCGCCAAGGCTGCGCGCGGGCCGTGCGCCGCGGCAAGTTCTGCCAGCTCCACGACGGGTCGCGCCAAGAAGAGTAAGCATGCACTCCCCCCAATATGTAGTTTTGGTGCTATGTATTTAGAAGTTTCTTTTTTCTTTTTTTTTGGAAGACGTGAATACCGTAAATCACCGAGAAGATTGCCACACCAAAGAGCTAAAGAGCTTTCCAAACGGAAGATCATTCTCCAGAATTTGAGGGACGCAAGTTCGCAAAAGTGTGTGGGAAAGGGACGGATGTCCCTCAAAATTGGAATAATCAGGGTTTTCAGTATACAAAGGTCCATATGTTCCATAAAAATTGATTGTTGCTGTATCGTAGCCAGTATATCTACCAGTTTGTATTGGTTCGTAGGAAAATTGTCCACTTTCTTGCAAACATACAAAATTGTGTGCTCCGATTTGTCCCACCGTTTCTATGCATGTTCGTGCCATTGCATTGTGGGACCACTTTCGTCTGCAGAGTTTCCTATGGAAGCGGCAACACTCAATTGGATAAAAATAATGACATTATGCAATACTATAGGTTGAAACTTGGTCCAATCTGGCATTTGTTGGCGTCGCCAAGTTGGCGGCTACAGTTCCGATGCACACCAACGCTGGTTGAACTCGCCTGCCAACTTGGCGGTGGCCACCGCCCTCACAGTACTATAATGCGTGAATACATGATAAATTCACTGGTTATCAAAAAGTTCTCTACCAGAGCGGTAATTCTGCATTTCTTCAGCTATTGTGTTAGCATTCGCCCATGAGAGTGCAAGTTGACGCTGCCATGGGCCCAAGTGAGCCATCGATAGGATTGCAACGAGATAACGCTATCTTTGGCTGATATCGGTAGATTTTGTGTGGCAAATGCATCGGTCTCCAACAAGACCAGCCACAACACACGAATGAGCGAGCAAATGCGGTTATTCTGTCACCCGGATTAAATTGTATATCTGGCGTGCACATTAAGACTGCAGCAACCGTGTATGCATACACACTTGTGCGCACTATAGGTCGTTTATGCGTGAGAGAGCGAGAGAGGCTAGCTCTTTTAGAGATAGATAGAGAGAGAGAGAGAGGGAGGGAGAGGGAGAGAGTTGCTTAGGGCGGTGGTGCCGATGTAGGTATAAGATTGGCGATGACCATAACGTCAATGCAAACGTGAAAATCTGAACAAATTAGGTCATTACCCGGTCAATAAGACCATCACGGCCGCCCGCAAGAACTAGCTGTTTTTGCTCGCTCTCTGTTAATCTGCGCGGCTCCGAAAATCGGAAGACATGGCGTGGCAGCGACTCATTGCCACACCCAATTTCACGTTTGATTTGCTTTTAAGTCATTTGATTT
>JAADXW010000045.1:0-49942 GCA_023337975.1 Phytopythium ostracodes
CCCCCCCCCCCTGCCCTGCGTCGATGGAGATCGCATGATAGCCGACACTAATGCTCTTCGATGTGTCCCCTTTCTGCGCTGGTCCCCTGGATGTCCAGGTCTGCCCGCCAAGCGAAGCGCCTGAACCAGTTGGCCGCCAACGAGCGCGACGGCAGCGAGCACAGCGACTCGGACGAGGACGCGGAGCTCGCGCCGGCGCGCAGCGCCAACTTCGGCTTCGCATTCCTAGCGAGCTCGGACAGCGACTCGGACGCGAGTGACGACGACGAGCAGGAGCAGGAGGGAGACGATGGAGAGGGCGATGATGCGGGAAAGGACGCGGTCGAGGTCGAGCAAGAGCGAGAGAGAACGCCCAGCGCACCACAACCGGAAGAGACGAAGAGCAGGGCGAAGAAAAACAAGAAGAAGAACCAAAAGAAGAAAAAGGCACGGGGGCGTGGTGACGTTGCGACGGATTTGGGCGACGAGAACGAAGAGAAGGCGGGTGCGGCGCAGGACGTGGACGAAATCCTGGACAAGATCCTCGTGGCCGAAACCGACATCTCTCTGCGTATTGATGGTGGCGCCGCCGGGTCAACGGCGCGCGACCAGTATGAAAACTCGCTCCTGGGTGTGGACTTGAAGTTCATCAACGCCGACAAGGAGATGAAGCGCATCTTTGGGGTACGGCAACCTGCACCCGCATCATCCGTTCTATTAGCATTCTCTTATCAACCCACTCACCCTGGGCTTATATTTCCGCTTTATCTAGGTCAAGGAGGGTGCTTCAGCCGGCCGAAAGCGTGCTGATCCCAGGTACGCATCAGCTTCGGCTCCCAAAGGATCACCGCGCCCGAGGTTTGGGCTATCCTCTGGCTAGGTACAATTCCGGTATCTGACATGATGCTTGGCATTATCGGAAATTAGGAATGCGGCGCGATTCACGACGAAGAAGGTGCGCGTTGTGACGCCACTTGACGACTGGCCTCGTCCACCGACGTTCGTTGGCGGTGGCATCCGATGGACGCGCGCCAACAAGCCGACCGGCCCGGCGTGGAACAGCTTTTGCAACTACTTCGAGATCACTTGGTCGATCGCATACAAGAAGGTACGAAGCTTTTTAGACGTTTACGGCTCATTTCACGAGCTGACTGACCACCTTTGGAAACACGCATTACTTGTGCAATAGGCTCAGGAGGAGTTCGCAATCCTTCAGCAGACGCACGATCCAAACCTCATTGGGCACTTCTTGATGCGTTACCCGTACCACATCGACGCGCTGCTCCAGATGAGCGAAGTGTTCCAGCACCACGGTCAGATGGACCACGCATCGGACTGCATCAAGCGATGCATGTACGTGCTCGAGCTAGCGTGGGGAGACCAGTTTGACGTGGAGAAGGGCAACTGCCGCATGGATTTCAGCGCTGAGCACAACGACGGGTTCTTCCGTGCCCTCTTCCTCTTGATGAAGCAAGTGGGCCGGCGCGGGTGCATGCGTAGCGCCTTCGAGACGGCCAAGCTGTTGCTTTCGCTGGATCCATGCGGAGACCCGATGAACGTGCTGTTGGCGATCGATTACTATGCTGTGACGTCTCGCCAGTGCCAATTCCTCATCGACCTTTTCGACTCCAAGACTGCCGCAGTCGATCGCTTCGCCAAAGAACCTTCGGGAACTTCTGCAAGCGTGAAGCGCCGGCGAGATGTTGCTAGCGGCGAGGACGTTTCGGCGCTTCCCAACCTCCAGTACTCTGTTGCCCTCGCCCAGTACGTTCGTGTCCGCTCTTCAAGTTGTGACGATGTCTTATTGGTTTGGCTAACGTAAGTGGTCCTTGTGTACGTACACAGTTTCTTCTCGGGCAATGAAGCGAAGGCGAAGGACATGCTGGCGCGTGCTCTGCTTCGCTTCCCGACCATGCTTAAGCCACTGCTGGAGAAGATTGCGGCCAGCACTTCGTCGGGTAAGGTGTTTGCGATAATGGATTCCGTGAGCAACTGTATGCACCGAGTTATTGCTCACGGATCATGGTGACAAATGACCAGGTTCCTGGCTCCCGGTTCTTTCGAGCCGTGTCTTCGCTAACGCCCGGAGCGTCGATGGCGAGGGCAGCGTGCTGCAGCACTTGCTGGACATTTACGTGACCCGGAACGCGTCAGTGTGGAAGGTCAACGAAGTGCAGACGTTCTTGCTACGCAGTGCGCAGTACGCTCTCGCATCGCCGGATTTGGTGGCGGCCAACCCTCAAATCCTCGTGCTCCCCGCATGCTTTGACAAGTACATGCGCGCGCTGCCGAACGGTACGTACTTCGAAGTACTCATCAAGTGATGATGAACACTAGCCTCAACCATTCTCTTCTCAACACATTCAAACGGCTAATGGTTGCTATGAAACCTGACATCTGTAGATTACTCGGACGAGATTACGACGCTGCCGCCAGACCACCCGATGATGCAGCCGCCCCAGCTCCCAAATGGACAGCCGCTTG
The DNA here is from genome assembly GCA_023337975.1 of Phytopythium ostracodes. Classification (NCBI taxonomy): domain Eukaryota; phylum Oomycota; class Peronosporomycetes; order Pythiales; family Pythiaceae; genus Phytopythium; species Phytopythium ostracodes. Next base: position 2,464 of record JAADXW010000045.1, read on the forward strand.
ACGACGACGCACTGGCGGCGCTGGCTGAGCAGGCGCGCGAGCAAATGGACGCCAACGGGAACCTTCCCGCGGATGCGAATCCGCTCTTACTGTTCCTGCAGACGCTGCTTCCTTGGAACCATGTTCAGGGAGCGGGTGCGCGTCCTCCTCCTCCCAACGACGGTAACGGCGACGAGTAAGGTGGAGTGGTCACCCCCACTTGTCATGGTACGCTTGTTGCGGTCTTTGGCACGGAGATAGATTGCCATACCAGCATACAAGGCTACGATCACGCCAAGCAAGTCTGGGTCAGCTTTCAACCGTTCCCATGATCGAGCTCCCTGTCAAGTAACAAGTCAAGCGATGGTATGCGAGATTGTCAGGGTGCCTGTCGTTTATTTTGTCGTGTTTGTATAATACTGCATCTGCTCTTGTCGTTTCCGCTACCAGCCCTGGAATTGCCGCATCTACTGGTGAAGAAGCTCCGCCTTGTGGTCGTAAAACTGCTTGATCCACTTGCGGATGTGAGCGAGCTCGGTAGCGCGCGCCGCCTTGAGTGACGGCGTGTCGAGTGGGTTGCTGAACATGAGATCCAAGTGATGGGCGCCGCCCTCCACCTTGACGGCGACGACTGACTCGGCAAAGTCCTCGAGCACGCCCGTGCCCGACCACGGGTCAAAGTTGCCGTTGCTGAACACGATGTTGCTGGCAGCACGCAGCGCCTTGCGACCGCCGTACTGGATCGTCGCCCAGCTGGGTCGGATCTCGATGCCCCACTCCTTCTTGCAGTGCTCGTTGCTGGCCGTGAAGTTCCACGGGATGGACCAGAACATGTCGTTCACGCCGTCGACGTTCTGCGGCTGGTAGATCTCGGAGCAGAAGATGTAGTCCCAGAAGTCGGAGTCCACAGCGCTCGCATCCGAGGACGCTCCGAGCCGGAAGCACTGCTGGTCGGACGTGCTGTTGTAGTACACGCCGAGGGACTTGGCGAACGCTTCGAGCAGCTGCAAGTCGCCTTTTTCACCCTCCGGGAAGTCATCGGCCACGTGCGAGCACGCGACGCGAACAGGGTACGCGGGCAGCACGCTCATGCCGTTCATGATGTACGGCGACGGGTAGGGGTAGTTGCCCATGGCCATGTAGTCGAACGCGGACTTGCCCCAGTCGAGCACGCCCTCCACGTCCTCGGGTGAGTTGAGCTCGACGCTGTCGCAGATCGAGAGCGCGCGCTTGAGCGCTGCGCGGCCCTCGGGGGTCTTCCCGAGCGACCGCATCGCCGGCCACGTGCGTTGGATGTTGGGGATGCAGTTTGACGCCGCGCCCGCCTCTTCCGATGCGTCAAATGTCACAATGTGCGCATACGAGCCCTTGTCCAGCGGCACTTCGTCGCCCAGGAACGACAAGATGGGGGCAGATCCAGCGATGACACCGTCGATGATGTGCGGGTACTTCATGCGAAACCAGGAACCGAGCATGCCGCCGTAGGACCCGCCGAAGCCGACCACGGGGATGTCGCGCTTGTACTCGACCTCTTTCAGGTACGTGATGAGCACGGCGTAGTCGGCGATGGCCTGCTCCGTCGACAGGTACTTCATGTGCTTGACCATCTCCTTGCCGAACGGCAGCGACTTGCCGAAGTACCGGTGCTCCGCGAACACCATCATGGCGCCGAACTCCTTGGCGTTCTCCCACATAAGCCCCGTGTTGTTCAGGTACAGCTCCACGTCGGCCTCGTTGCCCACGTAGAAGAACATGACGCTGTTCTCCTCGCGGTAGTTCTTGTCGCAGACAAAGTACCGCTGCTGGTAAGTGGGCGCGCCGACGTCGAAGTGATCGAGCGTCTGCGTGAAGAATTTCTCCTCGCACTCCTTGAGCAGGTTGAGCGTGCCGTCTGGGTTCAGCTCGTACTCCGCCGTCGCGAACGATGCCACGTCGACGCCAGCGCCACGGACTGATGTGAAGGCGGCGTTCTCGCTGCGGATGCCGCTGTACAGCAGCAACGACGCGGCCACAAGGCTCGCGAGCGCGAGCGCCACGCCCGAGCGCTTCCACGCGACGCCGGCCGCCCGCGCCGGCCACAACGGGAAGTCCGGCACCTCGCGCGCGTCCGACGGCGAGTGCTTGAACATACTTGCGCTGGATCGGCTTGGTCAAGTGCGTGGCGAATTCCAAAGTGGCGCTCCAAAGATTTTGGAGAGCCGACGCCCTTGGTGGTGAGACCGAGCTCTTCTTGTGCTTGATGAGTGAGTTGCTTGAAGTGCGCGATATCGTACTTAAGCGGCTCCATACTGGGAGCGAGATGAACGCGGTGGCTGCGTGTTTTATGTCGGCCAGCTGCGCTCTGGAAGGAAGATCCCCATCCTCCGGGACGACGTCGCTGCCGGACGCGTGCAATCGCAGGGCGCAAGTTGGAAGAAAGAGAAGCGCGAAGGTCGTGCTGACGGATCCGACGTCGACTCCAGCAGACATGATCTGTGTGCGACTGATGTGTGTTGGCGAAAGCGAAATGCAGGCAACCCTTTACAGATTGCGACGCAGAGTGTAATAGTCACTGCAGACGCATGACGCTTACCCGAATCTGCGCACTCAAGTCGAGTTTGGCGACGACCGAAGATCGTGATCCGCCGCACCAGGAGTAAGCTACATACATCGTTGCCGCGGAGATCTAACACTTGTCTTAGCTGTGGGTACATACTGCTCTCACAGCATCTGCACTGTACTACACTGTACTGTACGAGAGCTACCGTGCCGCACACAGCCACATCTCCATGAGCTCACAGAGAAGGAGACGACGACGAAGGTGATGATCATGGTCATCTCCATCTCGTCGGCGCCCATCATCCAGGTACACCACATGACGTCCGCCGCGTCACCACCTGCCTAAATTAATATTTTCTTACAAGCCCAAAACAAATAAAATTCGGGCTCGGTTTGATGAGGTTCATCCACTCAAGGTTTTTCACTCAAGTACTGCAGGAGACAGAATGATTCCTGAAGTCCACTTGGACGGCGCTCGTGTGTCCCTGACGGTACGCCGAGGGGGGCGCTCCCCATTTTGTGTTCCGAAAGCGCGGTCGATCCTTCGCGTGAGTAAAACGTGGCGCTCCCGCGGGGCTCTTTGATCACTTCGGCCGCGCTCTTTCCCCTCTCGGAGGCCACTCTCGCGCTCTCCCTGCGTCTTCTGCGCCTCCCCCGGCTGTCCGCGACCTGTTCGAGCTCTCGCCAGTGATAGAAGTGCCTCTCGACCGCTAGGATCTTTACAAACGGCAGCGCTAGTCGACGACGGTCGCATTTCGCACACAAGCACCCAGTATGCAGCCGTATCAGCCGTACGGCGCGCGCCCGGCGCCGCCACAGCAGCAGCTGCAGCAGCAGCAACAGCAGCAACCGCAGCAGCAGCAACAGCAGCAGCCGGCGCCCGGCGCGTTCCGGCCGTTCAACCCGGGCCAAGTCAACACGCCGTACCACCAGGGCCCTCCGTCATCGGGTGGCGGCGCTCGCCCCATGATGGGCGCGCCCCAGTCGGCCGGCGGCCCCGGCGCTGCTCCCCCGCAGCAGCCACTTCAGCGCGCCATGTCGGGCCCCGCGAGCCAGCCGGGCATGCAGCAGCCGCACTACGGCGCGCCGCTCTTTGGCGCCCCGCGGGGTGGCCCGCCGGCGCCAGGATCGACGGGAATGCAACCGCCTCCAGGTCAAGGCTTCCAGCCGCGCGGACCGCCAACTAGCGGTCCGCTGTCGAGTGGCGCGGTGCCCATGATGCGCGGCGGCCCGCCGACGATGCAGCCGCAGCAGCAACAGCAGCAGCCGCCAGCCATGCGTGGTCCGCCGCCGATGATGGGCGCCCCTCCCGCCGCCGGTGCACCGGGCGTGAACGGCCTCAACTCGCAGTTTTCGAAGATGGGACTCGGCGCTCCGCCTGCTGGGCCTCCCACTGGGCTGCCGACGGGACCGCCGACAGGGCCTATGGGCGGCATGGCCCCCCTTCCTGGCCCGGGGCTTCAGCCGCCGCCGACGGGCGGACAGCCCGGTATGGCGCCGCCCCCACAGCAGCAGTTCCAGCAGCAGCCATACCAGCACCAGCAGCAGTATCAGCAGCCTCCGCCACAGCAAATGCCGCCCAAGCAGCACGGCTCGCTTCCCAGCGGCAACTTCCAGCAGCAGGACATGATGGGCGGTATGTCGACAGCTTCATGTTCGTCGTGATGGAGGTCTTTGCCGCTAGTTCCTCACGCAATTGTGTTGTGTTTTTGCAGATGGATACGGCCAGCAGCAGCAGTACCAGGGCCAGAGCCAGCAGATGCAGCAGATGCCGGCGATGCAGCAGCAGTCGCCGCTCTCGGACGAGCTCATGGCGTCGCAGGCGGACTCGCGGTTCATGCGCCTCACCGTCGGCGTGCTGCCGCATTCGCAGGACCACGCGAACAAGTCCAAGCTCACGTACGGCGTCATCATCCGGCCGCTCGCGCCGTCCGAGGAGGAAGGCGACGAGCTGGATGTCGTCAACTTCGGCCCCACGGGTGTCGTGCGTTGCCGGCACTGCCGCACGTACATCAACCCGTTCGTGCAGTGGGTCGACAACGGCCGTCGCTGGCGGTGCAACCTCTGTGGCGTCTCGAACGACGTGGCGAGCTCGTACTTCTGCCACTTGGGCGCCAACCAGCAGCGCCAGGACCGCGACGAGCGCCCCGAACTCAGCTCGGGCAGCGTCGAAATTGTCGCGCCGTCCGAGTACATGATGCGTCCGCCGCAGCCGCCGTGCTTCATGTTTGTGCTGGACGTGTCGGCGACGGCGGTCACCTCGGGTACGCTGCAGATTGCGGTCGACACAATCAAGGCGCAGCTCGACTCGTTGCCTGGCGCGCCGCGTACGCGCGTGGGCTTCCTCACGTACGACAGCGCCATCCACTTTTACAACCTCAAGTCGACGCTCAAGGCGCCGCAGATGATGGTGGTGGCCGACCTCGACGAGCTGTTCATCCCGATCCCCGACGAGCTGCTCGTGAACCTGAGCGACTCGCGCGAGGTCATTGACGCGCTGCTCGACGCGCTGCCCACGATCCACCAGAACGCGCGCACGGCCGAGACGGCGCTCGGTCCTGCAATCCGCGTCGCCTTCAAGCTCATGGTAAGGACAGGCAGACTGATTGGCTGGGTGGCGTGATGTCTGACTTGAGTGTGCTGATCTGTGGTGGCTCTGCAGTCGTCCGTCGGCGGCAAGATGCTCGTGTTCCAGTCGACGCTGCCGTCCACGGGCCACGGTGCACTGCGCAACCGCGACAACCCGCGCCTGTACGGCACGGACAAGGAGCACACGCTGCTCACGCCTGCGGACACGTGAGTTTGCATTGCTAATCGTGGTCCTGGTTGACTGGTGAGAGGGTGAAGCTAACTGGCTGCGTGGTTGTCGCCTCAGGTTTTACCGCACGAACGCGATCGACTTTTGCCGCCAGCAAGTCAGCGTCGACATGTTCCTGTTCTCGTCCCAGTACACCGACGTCGCGTCCATCGGTAGGATTGCTCAGCGTGCTGTCAGCATGACCATTCCAACCGCAGATCACTCACTCTTGCGACTCGTGGTGTAGGCTCGCTGTCCAAGTACTCGGCTGGTCAGGTGTACTACTACCCGGCGTTCTCGGCCGAGCGCGACGGCGAGAAGTTCTCGCGCGAGCTCGCGCACTGTCTCGTGCGCGAGACGGCGTGGGAGGCTGTGATGCGCGTGCGCTGCACCAAGGGCATGCGTCTGTCCAACTTCTACGGTAACTTCTTCCTCCGCGGCCCCGATCTTCTGGCGCTGCCGACGTGCAACGCCGACTCGACGTTCGCCGTCGAGATCACGCACAGCGACGCGCTGCTCAGCTCGTCGACCATCTCCATCCAGGCCGGTCTGCTGTACACCAACTCGGGTGGCGAGCGCCGCATCCGCGTGCACACGATCTGCATCCCCGTCTCCAAGCGTACGTCTTGTATATCTTGCCTACTGGTCGGGTGACGTGTCTGGTCTAACGGTTGACGCTGCTGGTGAGCGACAGTCTTTGCCGAGCTGTTCCGCGCGGCGGACGTTGACGCGCTGTGCAACATTATGGCCAAGAACGCGCTCGAGGTGGCGCTCAAGACGGGCCTCGACAGCGCGCGCAGCCGGATGCAGGCGCAGTGCGCCGACATCGTGCGTGCCTATCGTAACTCGGGCGCGTACGGGGCCAAGCAGAGCTCGGGCTACCAGCTGCACCTGCCCGAGTCGCTCCAGCTCCTCCCGCTCTACGTGGTACGTTGATACGCTGCTGCATACCTTGTGAAGCTCTCTGTTAACGCTCTGGTGTGCTTGCTCGTGTCGTTTTGCAGATGTCGCTGCTGAAGAACTCGGCGTTCCGCGGCGGCACCGACCTGAACGTCGACGAGCGTGCGTTCCTGCAGTATGAGGTATGCCATTTGTCCGTGTGGATGCTCGAGATGCGCAGCCGTAGCAGCGTTCTGATCGAAACGGTGATGCTGATGCGATGCACCGACAGCTCAACAACATGCCGACGTCGCTCTCGCGCGTGTTCATCTACCCGCGTCTGTTTGCGCTGCACAACCTGCCGCCGGACGCGGGTCTGCCGCTGACTGAGGGCGCGGAGGTGGCCGACAAGTCGGTCGCGGGCAAGGAGAAGATCGTGCTGCCGCCTGTCATCAACCTGTCGATCGAGCGGCTGCAGTGCGACGGCGTCTTCCTGCTCGACGACTCACTGACGCTGTACATGTGGGTTGGACGCTCGGCGCCCATGGAGTTGCTGACGAGCCTCTTTGGCATGCCCACCATGGAAGGCGTCGACTGCAAGCAGGTACGAACTGGGGAGATTCCATATACCTCATGCGTCTCAGCAGATATTGACCGCTCGCTCTCTGCTCAATGGATCAGGTCAAGCTGTTGGCGCCGCACGACGACGCGAGCCGGCGCGTGACCAGCATCCTGTCGGCGGTCCGCGAAGAGCGTCTGCCGTACCCGAACCTGGTCATTATGCGCGAGGGCGACCCGGTGGAGGGCCGCTTCTTCTGGAAGCTGGTCGAGGACCGCGCGAGCTTCAGCGGCGGCTCGTACTCGTACGCCGAGTACCTGGGTCAGATCAGCCGCCTAAGCCTCGCCGGCGGCAACGGGAGATAGATTGCCAGTGGGTTGCTTGTCGGGCGTGCGTGCGTCCGTGCGTGTGGTGGGTAGACTCGTAGGTGTGTCCGACTATTCGTCTCCAACCACACGTGCCGCGCCGCTGATCTCACTGTTGGTTCAGTCCGTCGGCGCGTTCCTTTTTATCCGCCGCCCTCGCTTCGTGTTGAAAGTACCAGCTAGAAGATTTGCACATTTGGCCGGAAGCGTGTTGGGTGTATGCTTGGGTAGATGAAGAGCGTGCGTTGGTGTTGGTGGTGGATGGCAACCTGACTCAGGAGCAGGTTCTTCGCTGGGAAGCGTCCACAACCGCGGTGAGGAGCTGTTGAAACAGGTTACTAGCTGGTCCGACGATCCCAACGCCACAGGAGGAGCTCCTTCTGCCTTCCGAGCCGCTTTTGTCGATCTCAGCGCTCTCAACTGCCCAGGAGACTCACTCACGTTCGCTGCCACCGATGCAACTGCCGACTCCAACATGGCGTGAGTAACCCGTTGGCTGGTGCTCACAGCCTCACAATCGATCTGTCCACTCTTCGCAGCTTCAAATGGCACGCACAAACAGGGGCAAACCCTTTGCTTGCGTTTTCTGCCTTCGCCTTGAATTTTTATAAAGCATGCTGCGCGTCACACGCCACAAATCGCCGCCTCAAGTGCCGATCTCCTGAGCTTTACGCACCAAGAACGACAGGCGTGAGTATACACCCGTCAAGGTGCATGCGCAACACCTCACTCGCACTACCGACTGTGAGGAAAACCATACTAGCCCCCGCTTACATCGCGTCATCCAGTGCAGGTCGTCTCGCATCGACAGCCCAGCTATTCATAGACCCCTCCATTCCGTCAGCCCGAACAGCAACACCGTCAACGCAGCGTTTGACAGATGCGACGTAGTGCACGTAGCTCCTCGCCATCCCATCGGTCACGTCGATCGGTCAGTCAATCTGCCTTGGCCCAAGAATACTCAGCAAAGCGGCCATGCGAGGTGGCGAGTTCATGACTCGCTGAGTCCCCCATCGTCGCATGCTCGCCCTGTTTTAGCCTTCCATCTTCATCACGGAGGCGGAAAGCCTCGAACGACTCGAACCCACTCGCTTCATCCCAGAACGGGCCGGCGCGCGCGCTGGACTTGCGGCATCCCATCACCTCACGCCGTCGCATGCTGAATCGAAAATAGCGGCGCCAGATATAAAGGCAGTATCGACGTGTTCGGCCAGTCCACTGGGATTGACGCGACGTCCGCGCCTAATTCGGCAGATTCCTCACGCACACGCGCCGACATCCCACGCATCTAGTCATCTTGAAGATCCATAGAGCGCAACGGCGGCGAAAGAAGCAGCACGCGGATGTGAAATTAGCCAACGCCCGAGCCACTGGAGGGTGGACCATCCGCTCGCCGCCTTTAAATACCATGACGGAGAGAACAGGCGACGACGCCAGCCCATTACAGCCCACTGTCGGTACCTTCGCCTTGTTCCTCGGGTCTTCTCGAGTCGCTCTGCTCGCTGCTGCCGGACGGATTTACAATACGCGACGGCGCGTGGGGTTTAGTTGTCGAAAACTCGTCCCAGGCGCACTTGGATCTACTGTCTCGTCGCTTCTCGATAGAGCAGCAGAGTCGGCCGCTTGCTCCTCCACTTACGAAAAGCAAGGAAAGAGACACACCGCCGACGTGAATGGACGGCCCGCCTTCCAAATACTCGCTCTTCTCCAAGCACTTCTTCCGCGCGCTCGATGCCAAGCACGACGCTCGCCGCTCGCGCTTCGCCAACGCGTCGTTCGCTGGCCCCTCGACGCCGGTCACGCCCACGGCGCTCGACGAGCGGCTGCTGAGCCGCAGGGACCATGACAACAAGACCTTCGGCGCGTGGACTGCGCCGTCTCCGCTCGCGAGGTCGTCCAATGAGACCATGATGTCGTTCTGTAGCAGCAGCACCAGCAGCAGCTTCGTCTGCAGCGACGAGTTCCCAGCGAGCCACCTCTTCTCGCCGTTGTCCCACGACATTCGCGTCCAGGGCTGGATGTACTGGGCGCGGTGCGACGACAGTGACAACCAACAGCAGCAGCAGCCAGAGCAGCGGGCGTGCCGCTTCACCAAGGTTTTCGTGGTGCTACGCAACGAGTTCCTGCTCCTCTATCGCAGCAGCACGCGCGGGTCCTCCAAACTGCCGAGTCCGCTGGTGCAAATCGCCGTCGCGAGCGCGAACCGAGCTCCGGACGGCGCCTTCCACGTCGTCGACCCGTACGGCGAGACAATGGAGCTCCACCTGTACAACCGCGAGGACGACGCGGCTGCGCACCGATGGGAGTCGGCCCTCGAGCAAGCGTCGGAACTTACTCAGTGGCACTTCTCCGCCTTCGACGTCAAGGTCGAGGAGCTCTCGCGCGGCAGCATGTACCGAGGTACGCTGCACGACGCGCGCGCGCACAATGCGCGCGGCAACACCCTCCGCAAGACCGTGCACAGCAAGCTCAAGGGCTGGACGTCGCTGCGGAACGCGCTGATGCCGGTAGCCAGACTTGCGCACCGCGGGCGGCGGTCGGCACCGTGAAGAAACGGGCAGCGTGTCGTCCTTGCGTGCCGCCCGTCGTGTACTTTTATATTTGTAGGATCTCCAAGCAGCGTCTGCTGCCTCCCTCGGCCCGGTCGCCGAGGAGAAAACGAGCTTCCAGCTCCCTGTAGCATAATGTGTGCTCGCTCCGACGGAAGAGCTGCCACATAATATGTTGAATAACACCACCCACCTCCCCTCCGCCTCGCTGACTTGCTCTTGTGCTCACTGGACAACAACCACGCCCGCCCTGTTAGCTTGCATCGGGTTTCATGTTCGCGACGTGTTAGATATCCACGCTGTCATGAGATCAGGCAGCCGCCACCTCCATGACTCCGGTTCTTCATCTTCCCTTTTATATGTAGCGGGTCTTCTGCCTGCTTCAACTCGGGGACGTTGTCCTGTTGCCGCGAATCCCTTCTTGCTGGCACAGGAGGACCCGTGATGGAGCTGGGGTTTGCCGATTTGGGCTCCTTTTCACAGGGCGGAGGCGCTGAACCATTTGACTTTGGAGGAACTGGTTCTGGTTCTGGTGGTTGAACATTCCGTGTGGCGGGAGGTTGAGCGGAAAAGCCGAGGGTCTTGTAGTCAATTTGCGTGCTGCAAACGCGCTCTTGGGCCCCGCTGTCAGATCCAGCAGCGGGAGGTCCGAGGTGAGAGACTGTGCTGCCCTTTGATGGGGGAGAATGGCCAGGTGGAGTTGCTTTGTGGTCGTGTACATCACTGCGCCTGCCGCTGACAGGCGCAGTCCAAGCGGACGTGTTTGCTGCCGTCATCGGCAGTTCTGGGACACTGGATGGCACCCGGGCAGCGTCGACAACGGCCAATAGCTTGCGTTCCGTGGGCGCTTTACTGACCGCATCCTTCAGGATCTGCTGCTGCAGCTTCGCCTGCATCAACTTGTTGGTCCGGACCATGTTCTCAAGCGCTTCTTCGAGATTTTGCCTCGCGGCTTCTTCCTGCGCCAACCGGCTCTGCAGCTCGTTCACCTGATGCGTCTTGGTCTCTAGTTCTTGCGTGTTCTCTGCCAGTGTCTTGCTCTGAACGGCGAGTTGCTCCCGGCACTGCTGTAGCAGAGTTGTTGCATCCTCTTCCGACGATAGGTACCTTCCCTTGCGACGGCGTATGGACTCCTTCTTGCTCAGCTTGTTTTGTCCATGACTGTCGGCGTCAAAGAACACCACTCCACCTGCATCGTCACAGCCGTCGCTCTGCCAGGGCGTAGCGTCTCCTCGAGCATCGATTACGCGGGACGCAACCTTGTTGAGATTGCTGCTTGGAACGATACCGAACACGTGGAACTCCAATGGATACTTCTGCAGCGATGATATCAGCTCAGGCGTGATTTCACGCTCGAGCACAACGTGGAAGTTGATCGGAGGATCGACGGACGGGGAGGGTGCAGCAGGATTAGACGCGTACTCTTCGCTTCGAGTGTCATCGCAGTCTTGCTGAATGTTCACAGCATCGATCCACCGGAACTTGACACACGAGTCCTTGCAGAGCTTGCCTGGAATTCCACAGAGTTGTTCGACGAAGATGTTGATGCGCATGTTCGATCCAACGAAGCTGGAAAGTGTGGGGAGTTCAAGCTGAGCAATGTCAGCCGGGCATTCTTCGACGAGTCGGTGCTGGTGTGCCTGCCACTCATGAGACAGCACCGTGACTGCTATTTCGCACTTGAGAATCCCATTCTGTTGGCCCAGGGCGTCGAAGATCGGCGTACTTTCCGCTATCTTGCAGCCGTAGACCAGATTGTTGAGAAACACGAAACTGGTTCCGATGGCCTGCGGCTGCGGAGGTTCGTAAAACGGATCTGCGTCGATCTCGTTGGACTCCTGCCATGTCGAAACTGCTGTCAGCACCCTGCTGTGTTCGATGAAGACTTGATACATCTCGCGCATCGTGTACAGGTTGGCATGGAAGAGTTCGATGTCCCACAGAACGCTTCGGAAGGTCCCTGCTTCTTGGAAATTGACCTGGACTTTCAGATCTGGACTAATGGCCTCTCCGATGGCGACTTCCTCTTCGTCTTGAGTCTCGCACTGGCAGGACAGACCAAGCGGCTGAGGTCCACTTGTAATGAGCTGGAGAGAGAAGCTTGTCGTCCTTTCAAGCTCCTCCGCGATCGAGTTGGCTTCGTTGATGAGCGGGATCGACTGCAAGATTTGGTCGTCGAATTTCAGCCGTTCTGCTCGCTCACGCTCTTTCCGCCGACTTAGCAGCTTCGCCTCCCACATTTGCTTTTGGAGCGATGACTCCAGTTGCTTCTGCCGCTCAATCATATCCAGCTGTTTCTTCTCAAAGAGGAGCTCCGCCCTTACAAGCTCTTCAGCGAGCTTCGACTCTTGCAGCGCCAATTGCTCTGCCAGTTTCCGCTTGTCCTGCTCCTCTTCGGATTGCATCTGGCTCTTGATCTCCTGCTCTTTGACCTTCATTTGCTCGTTCAACTGTCGGACATGATCTTCCCACTCCCCTCGCTGTTGGAGTAGTCGCTCTTCAGCGAGCGCTTTCTCCTGCTGCATCCTGTTATAGCGGCAACATGAGTGAGCGGTGGTCACTTGCTGTGAGCAGATCCGGACACGTTACGTACATCTCCTCCATCTGCTTCACTCTCTTGTCCATTTCTTGTTTTTCGCGCTCCGCACTCGCCTCGAGCTCTTGGTTTGCCTTGAGCTGGCTGTTGTGAAGCTCCTTGATCGCTTGCTGCCAGTCGAACTCTGATTCCTTCACCAGGTCTTCTCCAGTGAAACTTAGCGGACGCTCTGATGGGATAATCACCTGTAATATCACACCCCAAGTGGCCGTGAGAACCAACTCAGCTCGCGCTTTCCACACTAAACTTACTCGAAAGATGTTTGAATTGCCGAGAATCAACCGGTCGGCATGGTGCAGTTCAACGACATCACCTTCCTTGACCAGATTTGCATTCACGAAAACTCTGGCAGCTCCGAACGCTCGAATGACGATCACAGTCTTCTCCAAGGGTTCAATTGATCCCGATCCATCGCAATCTCCGTGCTCGCTTTCGCGCGGCGTTGCTGCGACCTGCTGCCGTGTGATGAGGCAGTGCTCTTTCATGATGCCAAGCCCGCCAATGACAATATTTTGCTCGGTCTCGGCGTCAACACGACCGACCCGGTTGTCTCCACAGCGCAGGAAATAGCGCAGCTTCTCTGTCATCATCTGGTCTTCGTGCAAATTCAGCAAATGAGGTTCCTGCTCGCCCGAAAGGCATCACAGCCACGTGCATTAGCAATGAGTTGAGCTCCGAGCCAATCGAGCGCGGGACAAGCACCGTTACCGTCGCGCTCTGTGCCTTCAGATCCTCGGCATTTGTGACCAGTCCCAGCAGCTTCAGTTGCTCCTCTCGTTGTCGAGCCAAATCTTGAGTCTCCTTAAGTCTCTCCGCCCACGTTTTCTAAGCATTGACAAGCTGTCAGTCAACCATCCAGCTAGCAGTGGTAAGCGACGTAGTAGCATACCTCGCTCTCTTGGAGAAGTCGCTGATGCTCTTCCAGTTGTTCGCGAATAGCAGCAACCTCTTGTTGACGTGCAGTATCTGGAAGCGGCGTAGAGATACCAGCATCACCAAGTGAGCCTTGAGACCCTCCGCCTCGAGACTGTGGTCGAAGATCCATGTTCTCCATCATAGCCTTCTTCAGATTCTCCAGCTCTTCTTTCAGCTGTGGTAACAAGAGCGCGTTCAGGACGCTTGTTTATGGCTGTACACCGAAGGCCCGAAGATTAGTAAGACGCACCTGGCGAATGAGCATTTGATTCGGGTCCTCGTTGACGACTGCCTGGTTCTTAATCTGCTTTGCTCTGTCCGCATACCGCAGCGTGCTGAGGGTTTCCTGGGAGCGTAGAGACGATGAGTTTTTAAGAAAGCACGTAGCAAAGCAGCCTGGCTTACCGAATAGTTCACGCTGGCTGGGCTTAGAGCAGCAATCATAATCGTTTTGGAGTTGCCACCGAGGGAATCCTTCAAGAGATGCGTCTGCAGTTGGCCAACAAGCTGTGAGAAATTGCCATCGTGAGGCGACCCATCTGCTCTGAGCAATGACATACCAGTTTGGAATTCCGGTAGGGCACCAGCACTTTTTTTTTTCCGTTTGCAATATCTGCCAGCGCGGAAATACAGTTCCCTAGGGCGGAGAGTGACTTCCGGGCAAACCAACATTAGATCATGAGATAGGAGAATCGCCACCCTGTTGCCGACACAATTCTCACCTGGTTAATAGCTGCTCCTTCCTTTAGCCGTGTTCCTGTTGCCCCCGTACTCGCCGCACGCTCGCTCCCGGCCAGGTCGATGAGGTTGATTCTGCTTACCTTCTCCATCACTTTGCCCGTCGAAGGGTTGGGCTCGGATTGGGTCACAATGATCTGGAAAATGGTGTGTGCTCTTGAGCTGGTTGCGTTCATGTTTGTGGAGGCAGTGGTTCGCGCGAGAATTCCTGCGTCCATCAACTGATGATAAAGATGCGTAAGGTCCAACCCGTAGGCTTTGCAGCTACGTCGAAGAACGGGGTTGTCAGCACAGGAAACGTACCCTGCAGATCTCTGCATAAGAGGAGACGGCGCTACGGGTCAGCCCCTCAGCGTACGGCCCTTGTCGTGGATGATCCCGGACTTTTAGATTGTCGAGCGCCGGGTTGAATAGATCTGCGAGCACGACCATCGATCAGTGACGAGCAAGCAGCTCGAGAAAAGTGCCACCGCGCCGCTAACCTTTGACTCGCTCGTTATAAATCTCCATCATGCTCGCCTCCACCTTGAAGCTGACCTCTGTGACGCTTGCATCAATCCGCTCAAAGATCACCTCGGATGCGCGCGGAATGATGCCTTTATCGCTGCCGTATCCCACCATAGAAAAGGATTTTCCCGCGCCTGCAGTCACACGAGGGATACTTCAATTGATTAGACGAGTGCAGGCGAGTAACACGAGCAGCGCGATCGCCTTGACACTTCGCATAAGCATACCAGTTTGGCCGTACGCGAACAGGCTCACATTGAAACCATTCCACGCGTGCTCCAGCACCTAAGGTCAAGGCATCGACAACGTCAACATATGCGCTTCACCCTCCAGACTCTCGCGATTGTAGCGATATTCAAGAAGACCCTTACCTTAATACCGATGTCTTCCCAGACAGTGTCTTGTGATGCGTGTTCCGGGTCCCCGGGAGGGGCAAAGCTGTTGTAGCTGCTCAATCGCATTTGGAAGCGCTGGCGTCAGTCCATATCGTCATCAGGCGCTATCGATAGCAGTTGTACCGGCGGCTTTTGCACCTGTAGTCGAATGTGAACGCCTTATCCACGTTGGTCTCTGGGTCGGCGATGATCGTTTGCTGTGTCTCCTTCACCATACCTGCGGTGGAGTGAGCGATATATGGTGAGCTTGCACATATACACCAACAAGCCGCAACGTGCTTGCTTACGTACGAACACACGGAGTACTGCCGAGCGCCTTCTCCCGCTCATTGAACGGTCGGACGCGCACGGCGACTTGCACGTTCTCAGTCATAACAGCGGCGTCTTTTCTTGAATGACCCTATCAGGCCAGCGAAGAAGCAGCCTGTTCGCCAGCGCTCGTGCTTAAATGTCGCCGCAGCTCATCCACGCCTCAGCGTCGTGGTCCCGTTTTCGGCTAACGCTGGGTTCTTAAACCAAACCAAAACAGCACCAGCGGCATAGCAGCGAATCGACGCTGCTAATTCAGGATTCCAACAGTACTATACGTGATATACATAGACCGACAGACGCACTCACGGCACATTCTGCGTATCGTATCACCATACGAAGCAGATCCACATGCTTGTTGTCGCCCAAGTCAGGATCGCGCTGCCGTTCAAAGAGAGCTAGTGTTAGTGGTCACCTTGGCACGTCACCTTCCACTCCAACGAACAGCACGTGCTGGCCAGCACGCAGACACCGGCACGCACTTCCACTCCGCATACCGATAGAGGACGAACCCGATCTCGACCCTTCCGCCCCCAGTGCCATAGCCCAGCGCCTGCTTCAAACTCCGCGGCGCATGGCGATCTCCGTCCGCACTTTCCCGCCACGGTACTGCTTCAGTGGTTCAACTTCCCACTTGACCATCACTCTAACTTCAAATGTCCCTTTACGACATAAAACCTCGCCGCTTTCGAAAAACCTTGCTAGATGAGCCCCCGTTATCCACCAAAACGAGCGAAATCATTCGGAAATGGGGTGGACCACACGCGAAATGCCTGACCCGCCCGGCGGAGACCACCCACGGAACCGGTCAAAGCAAAGACACGCGCCCCCATTCAGCCGGCTCCCTCCTCCTCCCCTCTCTTCGGTTGCCGATCCCGCTAGTGGTGCGGTATCAGCACGTTCTGCGGCGAGCACATAGCTCAAGCGGCGACGGTGACGGTGGGTCATTCGTCCGGCTGACATCCGCAGTATGCTGGCCCTCGCGTTCGCGCCCCGTGCCGTGGGCATGGCGCGCTGCCGCTCCAGCGTCATCCGCGTGCTGTCGACGCACTCAACGGCCGAGGTCGCGGTGATCAACGGAACCAAGGCCGTGTCGACCGCCGCGCTGGATGCCGTCGATGCGCCGCTTGCGGAGGCGACTGCACTCTCGCTCAAAGAGCGCATGGACATCTACTCGCAGCTGTCCAAGGCGCGGCTGAGCGCGCTGGTCGTCATGACCACCGGAGCCGGGTTCTTGATGGCGGGCGGGCCCATCTCGTGGGGCACCTTTGCGGCCGCCACGGTGGGGACATCGCTCGCAGCCGCGTCGGCCAGCACCTTCAACCAGGCGTGGGAGATCGACTTGGACAAAAAGATGCAGCGCACGTGCCGCCGGCCGCTGCCCTCAGGCAAGATCACACGCGCGCACGCGTTCAAGTTCGGTGCTGCCACGGCTACTGCGAGTACGGCCATCTTGGCGGCCGGGTGCAGCCCGCTTGTGGCTTCGCTCGGGCTTTTCAACATCGGTCTGTACTCGCTGGTATACACGCCGATGAAGACGCGCAGCGAGCTCAACACGTGGGTCGGCTCGGTCGTTGGCGCGATCCCGCCGATCATGGGCTGGGCGGCCGCGACTGGCACCGTCATGGCGCCCGAGGCGGCTCTGCACGCGTACCTGATGTTCTGCTGGCAGATGCCGCACTTCTTCGCGCTTAGCTGGCGGTCGCGCAAGGACTACGCGCGCGGAGGGTACCAAATGGTGGCGGTCAACGACCCGACCGGCTCGCGGAGCGCGAATCTGGCCATGCGCTACTCGCTCTACATGGCGCCCATCCCGATTGTGGCTGCGCTCACCGACGCCACGAGCTACATGTTCGCGGTCGAGGGCACGGTCGTGAACGCGTACGCCATCTACCTGGCGCACAAGTTCTACCAGAACCCGACCAACGCGACGGCGCACAAGGTCTTCATGGCGTCGCTCTGGTACCTCCCGGTCCTCATGGGCTGCATGGTGCTGCACAGCCAGAACTGGCTGGACGAAGAGGAGCGCGAGGAGAAGAAGCGTGCCAACCCGTGGCGCGAGGCCTTCATGGGCGAGATCGAGAAGTTCGAGTCGCACTCGGCTGCCCTCGCAACGGGCGAGGAGAGCTCGGCGTCGGCGTGGCTTGTCGCGATGGTCCGCGGCCTTCGCCATGCCCTGAAGGAAGCGTGCATCCACGAGAACCTGTGGGGCGTCAAGGATGGGCAGCACCATGCTGACGAGAGCAGCCTGCTCTGCCCGGTCCACGTGGGCAACACGGCCGCCGAGACCCTGGCCATCACTGCTCAGGGATCCTCGAAGGACCTGTGAGGAGGGAGTGTCAAAGCTGTCCACGTGTACAAGAAAAAAATGCAAAAAATGCAAAAAGCAGAACCTCTCGTCGCCGCTCTGAATATTGATTGATGTGTTCGTCTCTTGACTCTAATGCGACTTGCCACGTAAGCGGACAGCGGGACCAGGCGATCGCAATCACCACTTGATGCCCAGCGGGTTGGACTGCTCCAGCTTTGGCACCGCGTGGTACTGCGTGTGCAGCGCCTTCCTTGCCTGCTCGGAGAAGGGCTGGCCGCCGAAATAGGTCTCGTACACGTACTTGCACGCTGGGTTATCAGTCGGCGAGCGCACCTCGAGCTCCTGGAACCGACTGGTGACGTTAGCGAGCAGCTCCGACGCCAGGAGGGTGCTCTTCGGCTTGATCTGGCCGCCGCCGTTCAAGCAACCGCTCGGACAAGCCATGATCTCGACGTAGTGGTATGGACATCGGTTCCGGCGGATCTTGGTCATGATTGACTGGATGTTCCGGAACCCATACGCGATCGCGAACTTGAGCACCTCCTTGCCATCCAACGTGAGCGTGACCTCGCGGAAGTCCGGGTTGCGTCCGACGACGTACTCGAGTGGCCCGTTCACGTCGGCGCCAAAGAGCTCCTTCGCTGCAAAGCGGAAGATGTGCTCGAGCTGGCCACCCGACGAGGCGTTCACGTTGCTGCCGAGAACGCGCAAGCCGTCTTCCGAGATGCCGCTCAGCATGATCTCATCAGCCGTAAGCTGCGCCGGCTCGGCTGCCGAAAAGTCAATGTTGAGCGAGTTCATCAGGTCGATCACTTCGGTCGTGGCGAGCACGCAGTCGACGTCCTTGACTTGTGTGGACGCGTCGACGAAGTCCTTTCGGGACGCCTCTAGCTTCTTGTCAAAGCACGGCATCACTGCCACGTGGTAGACATCAGTTGCTGGGATGCCATGCTCGCGACTGACAAAGTGCTTGACCAGCGATCCTGCAATCTGCTGAGGCGATTTGGTGGTGTCAATAAACGGGATTGCGTTGGGCTGGGTCTTCTCGGCGTAGCAGATCCAGCCGGGACAGGCAGACGCGAGCATGGGCATCGCAGTGAGTGGGTTTTGCAGCGGGTTCTTGTCGGTGCTCGGCTCCAGGAACTGCGTCTCTGACGAGGAGACCGCCACGGACGAAGGCGGCCGCGCCCAGATCGTCTTTTGCTGGTTGTGGAAGCGATGGATGAATTCTGCGCGCGACTCGAGAAGCGCGAAGTCTCCACTGCACGTCGAGTCGACCACCAGGCTCACGCCAATGGAGCGGAAGATCGTGACGAGCTTCCGATGCACCTCCATCACCGGCAAGTTGAAGTGCGCCGCCAAGGAGGCGCGCGACTGCGGCGAGAGGGTCACCACCACGCGCTTGAACCTGTTCGAGCGCAGCACCTCGAGCATTTCCTGGTAGCTCTGTTGCGAGATGAGCACCGTCTCGGCGGACGTGACGCAGCCGCTGCACGCCAGGCAGTCATCGAGCGAGATAGTCGCCTTCTCCTGCGCGGTGGTGCGGATGATGTTGGGGCGCACCGTCTCCTTGATGGCCCAGTCCTCCGCCGCGATCTCCGTCTCCAGCGTGATCTTGGCGACGCTGGGCTTCGCGTCCGCCGCCGCCGGCGCGTTGCTCGCCGACGTGAACAGCGGGTTCACGCACGCCTGCGACGGCGTGATGTAGTCATCGAGGTCGCCAAGGAACACGGACGCCTACGTACGGTACATACAGACATCGCCCCGTGTTAGTACTACAAGTGGCGGGCGTCTCCTGCAGCAGCAAGGGTGTCTATTTAGTCACTATCGGCCTTACCATAGCGGAGCAACAACAAGGAATGGGAACCAGGGCTGAAGGAAGACGCTTCCGGTTCTTCCGACGGACCAACAGTTGTCTATTGGCAGCTACGCAATCAGGTTTTGGTGGGTCTGAGTCGAGTCGGGTCTATTAGTCTGAAACGGGTCTGACCCGCAGTTGCGGTATACATGCTACACATGCTCGCTCTGTATATCATCCGTATACTGTACGCTGTCAACTGTTAACCGGCGCTTTGCAACGTTTCCTGTTCGTGGTGTTACACGGTAACTTTCACCTGGGGTGAGTACAGTATACTGCGCTAAAGAACCATCCTTCGGCACATTGGCTTCAATAATTGTCACTCGATGGTACTTTTCAATTACTCACAGACGCGCAGGAGTGCAGCGCACCAGTCGACAACAACACACGACCGGGATAGACAAGGAGACCCCAGCGCACTGGTAAAAAGACGAACCGCGCGTTTACCTCTCGATCTTGCAGGCAAGCGTGGGTTTCCATGGCAAATACATCAGCGTCTGAACCCGAGCAAATGTATCTGCGGCGGCCTCTGGGTACATCTGGGCGCGAGCTCGAAAAATAAGGATCGGAAGTTGCACATTTTGATGCAGGCAAGAGGGCATCACCAGAAGCGCATCCATCGCTCAAAACTTTCCACCCTCCTTTCCTCTACGGCCAAAACGTACGGTAATTCCGTTGGCTGTTATCACTAATTTGTCAAGATTTGAGCGTAATTAGTAATTTCAACGTACCCCTCTAAATTATACGGAACGGGAAAACACCCGCTATCCCTTTGTCTGTTCCCCTTTCCCTAGACTTTAATATCCCGCGTAAAATGAGGGATGCAAGGGTCTCGAAACCTAGAAAAACCCTCCCCTCACTGGCTCTCTCTTTTCTTTCTATCAGTTGTTTTCTATCGGGCGGATGTTTCTTTTTTTATCTCATACATTTGGCGACCGCGCTACAAAACACTGTAAAGCATCGGCCTTTTCTTCCCGAGGCGGCTAGACGAACAAACCGCGAGCGGGCCGGAGACAAAGGCACAACGAACGCGCGCTCTCGGACTGGCTAATCGGCTAGCCGACCGACCGACTGGACGGACCGCGGGGCTGTGCATTGAACTCTGCGTGCGTGCGTGAGTGTGTGCGCTCGATCTACCTCCATTAGCGCCCGGCCGACCCGCAGAAGGAGCGAGGCGGACACAATCAGCAGGAAAGGACGACAGCGTGGGGGCGAAGGCAACCTGGCGGCGCAGGACTCGAACACGGGGGCTCGGCGGCGGCGCGCGGAGAATGGAATGATGCAACGACCTGGTACTCGAGAGCAGGAGCCGGACGAGGAGCCGGCGGGGGCGCTGCGCCGCGCGCCGCCGAGGAGAGGAGCGCGGCGAGCCGCGGGCGCGGGGCTTTTGTTTGCGCTGGTGTCGTGTGCAATCGGAGTGGCGGCAGGTGCGTCGCCCTCGGCCGTAGTCTTGACCATTGCGTGCGCGCTGTATTCTAACGTGAGGCTTGTTGGTAATTTGCAGGGACGATGACGAACTTTCCCGCCTCGGTCACGTACAACTGCGAGTCAAACAAGTGCGTGTACGTCGAATCAACCACGGCTACGTATTTGGACGGACTGTCGTGCATGAAGTCGTGCGGGGACTCGGACCTCCAGAGCGTGGACGAAGGAAGCCAGCTCACGGACATCCCGAGCATGACGGTCGGGTCGTCGATGAACGGCACGTGCACGAACTGCTCGTACGTGATCGACACGAATTGGAACTTCCCGCAGATGTTCGACGCGTACGACCTGACCGCCGAGTCGCTGGCCGCGGACACGTGCAACTTTACGTGCGAGGCAACCATCTACATGCCGTCGCTATGGTCGCTGGTGAGCACGGAGTCGTCGTGTTATGTCGGCTCGGAGTCCAATGCCGTGGACTGCTCGCGCGACGGGAACACGACGACGGTGTCGATGGATGCGGCGGCGCTCGCGAAGCTGATGAACGTGCAGAACAGCTACTCGTTCATGGTGGACCACGTGACGACGCGTCTCGGCCCGGGCACGTTCTCGGAGGAGACGACGTTCTACTTGCAGTTTGACGGAACGGGCTGTCGCGCCTCAGCCAACGCGTCGGACACCAGACAGGTGTTCAACTTGGAGCTCACGTCGGACTCGTACGAGCTCATTGGCATGTTCTCCAACACATCAATGACGGCATCAAACTCGGAGATCTTGAGCTCTACGGACATCACCATGAGCTTTCGAAGCGGAGCAGTGTTGACGGCAGGCGCCTTCATCTTGTTTCGTGTCGCGTCGGACGTGGAACCGCGCTTCGGCGAACTCATCACGAACGTGTCGGAAGCCACCATGCAGCTGGACAGCGACGGTGACGGAACCGCGGAGGAAGTGGACATGGACTTGTTCGTCGGGTCTGCGAACATCTCGTTCACTATCCCGGATTCGTTCGAGGGAACGATCCAGAACGGCGATGTCATCAACATCACGTTCTCGTCGTTCTCGAACCCGGCCAACACGTCGGTCGCGATCGAGAAGGGATACTTGTCCGCGTACCAAGGCTTGGCACCCGCTGTCGACAACTCGCCGATCTACTTCTACGATTTGACTGACGGTAAGTTCCTGTTTCCAATCGCACGGATCGATACTCTTTGCATTACTGACGATTTCGTGTGTGTGTCTGTCTACCTACTATTTATTAACAGCCAACCGGACGTTAAAAGCGGCAGGACTGGACATCGCGACCGTGGTGGTGTTTGGCGTGTGCTTTCTGATATCCCTGGTTATCATCCGCTGGGTAAGGGCTGCACGCAGCTCTGATGGATTTGGATGATGTGACGATGTTGTGCTGACGCTTATGGTGTCTGTTTTGTGTAGCATGGTCTTCCGCTTACTGCCACCACAGTTTGGACGGATCTGGTCGCCATCTCGGCCCTCTTCTCGTTCGCGGCGGGGTGCGCGGGGTACGTCGTCTGGGTCATCCAGCCATCCAAGATGTATGTGTACTGGTATACTGCCCAGTTCTACTTCAACGCGGTGATGATTCTGTCGCTGAGCTTCCACTGGGCGACGGTGCTCTCGTTCAAGTGGTTCAAGAAGTTGAGCTTCAAGTCGCCGGCCGTGTTCGCCTACATCATCATCAACGTGTGCGTGTTGGCGGCGATTATCACCTTCTTGGCGACGTTGGAGACCGAGATGGAGTGCGTCTACGACCAGAAATCGCTCGAGTGCTCTTCCGCTTCGGAGTGCGCCGCCTCGGTCGCCGCGGAGGGTGCGATTGTACGGCAAGCGGTCCAAGACTGCGATATGCAGCGGTTTTACCTGACGTTTGGGGCAGGGCTGATCGTGTACACGCTGTTCCTGATGGTACTCGGCTGCATGGTCATGAGTCGCGGCCGCACGCTGATGCTGAATGAAGACCCGTCGGACGCCCGCATCCGGAAGTCGCTCACGATCTTCTACGCCATCATCGCGACGACGTGTGTGCTCTACATTTCGGCGCAAGTGATCTACATTGCGCAGTACGTGTCGACTGAAGACTCGACGACGTCGCTATCAGACGTAGTCTGGTACATTTTCATCGTCTGGCTCCCGCACAGCGTCCCCCCGATGCTCCTGCTATTTCTCCAATGGAATCCTAGCACGGAGACGTATCACCACGAAGAATCGGTGTCAATCGAGAACTCTTCGAAGGAAGACGTCTTCAACTACACGCCTCGGTCGTCTGGGTCGTCGTCGCACATGCCGTACTCGAAGATTTTGCGCGATCGCATCAGCATGGGAGAGACTCTGCTTCACAATGACGAACCGGGTAGCCGGCTGCGTCTGATTGTGCGCTTGAAGCTTCCGGCGAACTTCGATCGCGCTTGCTTCGTCTCGCTGGACTTCTACTCCTCGAAGGACGCCATTCCTACGAGCGAATCGCTGAACGCGATCTCAAGCATCGCCGCTTGGAAGTGTGTGGGAACCACAGAACCTGTTGGTGTCACCGGCGAGACGGAGTCAGTGCTTAGCAGCGGCAACTCTCATTCGATTTTCCCGTTTGTCGCTGTGCTCGAGGTGCCGATGATTGGCCCCGCGTCGAACACCCTGCTGCGGTTCATGGTCCACGCAAGCACGCTTGGCAAGCGCGACACATCGTCGCACTACTTGGACTCGCGCTCGAGCTCCGGCCGGGATACGTCAACCGGCGCACCCTTGTCGTTCCAGATGACGATGTTCCACCCCGTGCTCGAGTTCGTGACGTCAGCGCAGGCTGTGCTGGACGCTGCGGCGAGTGGTCACTCCTTGAACGTTTACCCGTCAGACGACCACACGTGCGCCATCTTGGA
Source organism: Phytopythium ostracodes (assembly GCA_023337975.1). Classification (NCBI taxonomy): domain Eukaryota; phylum Oomycota; class Peronosporomycetes; order Pythiales; family Pythiaceae; genus Phytopythium; species Phytopythium ostracodes. Next base: position 26,072 of record JAADXW010000045.1, read on the forward strand.
AGAGTTCCCGTCGCTGCAGAGCGAGATCAACAGCATCCTCAAGGGCAACGCAAAGAACGCGGAGCTGAGTGTCCAAACGGTCATGATGCCGGGCGAAATCACGAGCAAGGACGACCAGTCGTCGCACAAGAACATTGGCAACATCATCCGCTTTTTCCAGTACGACACGGAGGATGGATCGGGCGGCCTTGTCGTCGAAGACCTTCAGGAAAGCGTCTACGCCAACGCGATTCCCCGACAGCTCATTGAGCTGATCGCTGCAGAACGCCAAGAACAGGTGGATCGTGCGCGTGAAGATCTGCACAGCTACCTCAACCAAAAGAAGGACAAGCAAAACCGTGGGTTCTACGGAACACTCATCGGCCAGATTCAGGACGACACGGACTCGGCGCTTGCCCGCGAATGGCTGGAGGAGCGTGTGCGGAAGCGGAAGGAGTACGTTGTGCTGCTCCGGCGCAACATCCAGTACCTGGTCAACCGTGACAAGCACAAGAACTACTTCAAGGCGAGTGTCGAGAAGAAGTCGGACGACCTGCGCTTTGTGCCGATCAACCTGCACATCCAGGACTTGCTCATTGGACCAACGAACGCGTTCATCAACGACGAGAGACGGCGGGCGTCCAAGGAGGTGTCAGCATACGACTTCACGACTTTCGGTGCACCTTCGGCTCATGTCTACAAGTTCACCAAAGGCGGCATTCTGTCGTTCCAGAACCGCCGAAAGAAGATGGAGGCCAGGATCGCCGAGTCTGACCTGGACTTGTCCAAGTGGCCGGAAGAAGTGCGTGAGTACGACGACCTCAAGTGGGACCTGCAGCTGCGTATGGACGTTGCCTTTGCGCAGGCACTCGCCGCGCTGACGTGCAGTTTTGTGCGCAAGGTGGAAGTTGCGCTGCAGAACCCGGACGTTGTCAGGGGCGAAGACATGCTCCGGCAGTTTTCGAGCTTGGGTTTCTTGTTCCAGGTGGAATCGCTGCTGTCGACGCACGGCAAGGAGATTGGCATGCTCGAGGACATGGCGGGCTCAATTGAGTACTTGAGCTGCGTGGCGTTTGTGATCCAAGACGTGCGCGACAAGCCGTCGAGCCGATTTTCGTTCCGAATGTCGCGAAGGAAGGACGTGGCGGACGAGGCTCAGGTCGTCAAGGTCTCTGTTAGCAGCAAGACGGGCCGCGATGCGAAGCGGTCGCCCATCAAGTACGTCGTGACGATCCAGGTGACGACAAGCGAGGTGGAGCTCCCGGAGCGCCTGGCATCAGGCGGCGAGATCCACGTGACGCCCGTGCTGTTCACGCAAGGCATCAATGAGATGCAGACCATTGCCAACAACACTGAGCGCGCCAAGACGGAGCTGCAGGACATTATCAACCTGCGCAGTCTCAAGCCTCTCAAGTCGTACTGCGACAAGTACAAGCGGCTGACAGTCGCCATGTCGACTGGCGCTGCCAGCGGTCTCTCGCATGGGCGTGGGCCGCTGCGGTACAAGTCGATGTCGCAGGCGCCGTCGCCGACGCACTTGACGGCGGACCAGGTGACTCAGGAGCTTCGGCTGTTGGAGGCGAGCATCAACGATGCGGCGCAGAGCTTGGTCAAGACGAAGCGCACAGACATCTTGAAGCGGTCCTCGGACTTGTGCCGCGAGCTTGGCGGCGGCCGTGTGACGGTGTGCAAAAGCGCCAAGGACCGCACGGCCATGTCGGTCACACTGGAGCAGGTGCGCATCCTGCAGCGACACCACGACTTGCCGGCCCACCGCGTGCCGGCCACGGTCTCGGTCATGCGCAGCCACGGCGTGCGCATTGAGAACGCCCTCAAGAACACGGGCAAGCGCATGTTCGCGTTCAACAAGCTGCAGCGGTCGCTGCTGCCCGAGGAGTACCGCTGCCCCGATCAGGTCGGCGGCACGGGCAATGTCAGCTAGAGGGAGACTGCCAATGGACAGAGGCGACGTCGTCGTCGTGCGTAAGTATACTCGTCGCCTGCCAGCGGCGCTGTCGTAAAAAAAAGAGTAAGTTAGCAGGGATATTAATCTCAATGTGTTGTGTTTTCATTCCCCCTCTTGCTTTGCTTGTCCCCGAGTTCTCACCAACATGTCAAGGGCGTGCGAGATCAACCTGCAGTGTGTATGTGTGTCTGTATTCCGTCATAGATCCTGGAAGCTCAGCTGCGTCACAAACGCCAACGACGAGCCAATGTCGCTGCTCGGAGCTGCGGCGGCCGACGCGTCCAGTTGTTTCCCCGTTCGCGTCCCTGACGCCGCCGCAACTGCCGTCGCCGCAGCCTGCGCTTGAGCCGCGCGAAGCAGGTTGACGCCCGTTGGCCGCGTTGGAGACGTCGCGAGCCGGGCGTCCGCCTCCTGCTGGTTGCGCTTGCGCTGCTTGGACAGCATCTCCTCATCCGAGACGCCCTTCTCGGCGGCCGCGCGCTCCTTGTCGGCCGTCTACGCGCACAAAACACCTCGTCAGACATCAGCCAGGCACCTACAGGTCGGGATGGGAAGCAGTACCCACCTCTTTTCTCCGCAGCACCTCGGCGCAGTGGCGCGAGCTGCTCATCTTGAGGATGTCGCGCGACGGCACGAACAGTTCATTGCTCTCTCCGCCGAGATCATCCGCTAGCGCGGGCCCGCCGCTGCTCGACGTGTCCGAGCGCGCCGAGTCCAAGGCGTCCTCGTCTCGTGTCGGCACGAACACGACGGCTCTGCGCTGCCGCCCGCCCGCTCGTGTGTCGGGGCGAACGCGGATGTTGTTCTGGTGCACCACGGGGTCGCTGTTGGCGGTCGGCGACCAGATCGCGCTGCGGTCGTCCAGCAGGTCGAAGCGAGTGGTGCTGCCGGCTTCGTCTCCGCCACTGCCCGCTCCATTGGCTGCATCGCCGCCGCTTCCGTCGCCGTCAGCATATCCGAACCCGCTGACCGACGAGCTGGGCTGGCCCACGATCTCGAGGATGCGGGTCAGCTTCTGCTCCGCTAGAGTGAGGAAGTCGGCGCTTTCTCCGCGCATAGCCATCGCTATAGCGACACCAGAGGCGCCGATCACTCCTAGACCTGAAGTAACCAAGCCAGGTGCCCGGTTGATTGTGACGCCACGGTTCTTCAGCATGAGCAAGCTGTTGGTCGTATTCCCTGGAGCCATCGACGCTGCTGTTGTTGATGTCTGCAACTGGGAAGAAATACCTTCACTTCCAGTTTCAATAGCGCCTGGAGTTCCTGGGACCGTCTGCCCCTCGAGGACGTCGTCGAACGGCTGAAGATGCTGCGCAAGACCGAACGCGCCTTGCCGCACTGCCGACAGCACATCGTCAAGTCGCTCGAAAGCCGCTTTGTTGACCTTGAGCATGGCTCGCGCCTGGTGGATCTCACTCTCGAGCGTGTTGTACACCTCCCGGTTGAGCTCAATGCCGCCGATCCCTGAGGCCTTGAGCTCGTTCAGAGCGCGGACCACCTGCTCCTTGTCGACGCGCACGGCCGCAAGCCTGGCCTCAGCCTGCGCCTTCTCCTTATCGAGCGACAGACGTGTTGCCGCCTGTGCTGCCACCTTGTCCACAACCTCATGCAGCGACGTGGCACCTGCAGCGAGCTTGAGCTGGCTCAGCACCTCCTCGAAGTCGGCGGCGCGCTGTGATTTGACTAGATTGGCCTCGTGAAGCGCTTCGTTCGCGCGCTCGCGGCTCGCGATGCAGCGCATTAACCGCGCCTCCTCATCCGCTGACAGGTCTCCGCGCAGCTCGGCGGCCATTTCGGCTCGCTCCTGGGCGCGCTGGAGCCTCCACACCTCCATCTTCTGCGCGTTGCGCGCCCGGACTTCGTGGTCGCCGAGCTCTCGTGCGCGGGCCTTGCGCTCGACCTGTAGCTGCAGTTGCACTCTACCAAACAGCCAAGCAAGCGATCCGCAGCGTCAGCACGTACGTTGCACAAGTCATACAGCGCTAGAGGACGGACGTACTCTTGCAGAAACTGCACGGCGCGGCTCTTGCCGGCCTCGAGCTGGCGGCACAGCAGCTTGACTTCGTCGGCTTCGCGCCCACTTGCATCGGCCGCCTGGGCCATGGCCGCGAGCTGCGCGTCGACACGCAGTTGTGACGTTTGCAGGCGGCGGATCATGTGCTCGAGCTGTCGCCGCAGGTGCAGCTGCTCCTCCATCAAGGCGGTGCTCTGGTTGATCTCGCTCTGCACATGCGCGCTCTTCTTGGACAGTGGCGTCTCCTGGTTGGCCATGCGGCTCAGCTCGTACGTCTCCAACTGCAGCGCTCGCAGCTCGTCCTGATACAATTGAGGAGAAGGGGAAGCAGCGTCATCAGCAACCGTTCGAGTCTTTCCTGTGATCGCATACAGTGAAGACTCACCAGGAGGGCGTTGATCTCTCGCTGTCGGCGCTCGACCAAGAGCTTGTACTCGTTGTACTTGCGGGCGTTGGCGTTGACGCCGTCCTCGAGGCACTCAATGTCGCGAGAGCTCGAGTCCCTCTCTGGCAGCTCGCTCGCGCTGCTGTTACTGCTTCCAGCGACGCTGCTAGAGCGAACGAGGAACCCGGGCTCGCGTCCTGGGAGCTGGATCGGCGAGTTGGCCTTGCGCACGGCCTCGATCAGGTCGCGCTTCTGCGCGATCACCTTGAGCTTGCCTGGGTTCAGTGCGGAGCCCCCGCTGCCATTGTTGCTGCTGTTGTTGTTGCTGCCCACCGGGACCTCGTACGCGCCCGGTGCAGACGAATCTCCGATCGGAAGAAGCCGCAGGCGGCCTGTCATACCGCCGCGCTTCCTGGACGCCTTGTCGCTGCCTTTGTCTGTGGTCTGTGGGGAGAATTCGCATCGTCAGCAAGTGACACACCAGCCGAGAGGCAACCAAAGTAGACGCCACAGATGGGCAGCATATTGCATGACCTACCACGCTCGACAGGTCTGTGAAGTCCGAGGCCATCGTGAAGAGCTTGATCGCCGCCTAGTCCAGCAGCGGTCGGCCGAGGGAAGAGATAGCGGTCGAAGGTGAGCAGCTTCACCATGCCATGGCGCCGCGAGCGCCCGGATTGAGTTACTTTTCACCTCTCGCGACCCACCGACTCGGCTCTGATGGTGTATGTCGTGTTTCACCTGCTATAGCCGCATCGATCAGCCAGCTTCCCAGTACTCCATCGAGCTTTGGAGAAACGCCCTCCCGCATTTATCCCGTTTGCCGCGCAAAAATAGCAATGGATAGAGCGCGGACCGGTACGTCGAGAGTGAGCCCATCATGTTGAGAGGACGATCCTGCACGAGAGTGCATTCAGCCGGTATGTCGTCGCCCAGTGCTTCACCGCCGAAGAAGACGGCGATCCAGCGCGCAGGGGCCGTCAATTCCGTCACCGTCGATGTCTGGACGATCTGGTACGCCTCTCGGTACGGGAAGCTGGCGCGCGTGCGCTCCATCCTGGACCGCAAGGCGGTCGCGTCGATTGACGTCCAGGAGTATGTACGTGAGCTCGCCATCTCAGTTCCAGTGATGCATTGTTGGCTCTTGCACTAACGGATGGCATTGGACCAGCGAACACGCTGGTCGGCCCTGCATTTTGCGTGCCGGTACGGACACAGCGACGTCGTGGAGCTCCTGGTCCAACGCGGCGCCGACACGGAGCTACCGGACTGGGTAACCGCGTTGTTCATTTCTCCGAGACGTTGCCACTCCAACTGACGTGATGTTATCTCGTGCGTGGCTTCTGTAGCAAGGCAACACGCCGCTGCACCTGAGCGCAGGATGGGGCAACTTGAGGTGCTGCGTCCTCGTCCTCGAATCCGGAGCGAACGTGGGCGCAAAGAACCACGCCAACCAAACGGCTGAGCAGCTCGCGGCGGTGCTTGCCAGGAAGGACAACCGAGCCCTGCTCGCCAAGTGGAAGCCGCTGGGACTGACCAACGAAGGTGAAGCACTGGTCGACGTGTTGACCGATGTGGATCACGATCTGTTGTGGACTGACACTGTAGCGTTATGGATGCACAGCGTTACGAGCGCAGCGCCTCCAGGCTGTGACTGTTGCCGGCGAGAGCGAAGGCCTCGCGTTGCTGAGAAAACTGCTGAGCGACGAGTCCAATGAGCGCATCCGACAGGAGATGAGCGCGCTCTACGTCAAGCGGCAGACGTTCGGAGACCACCACCCGGGGTTGCTCGCCACCTACAGCAAGCTTGTGGCCTTGTTTCGGTTCGTCGACACTTCATTTCAACCCCACCGCCTTCTCCACTGTACAACTTACACTTGTTGATGAGCAGAGAGGACGAGCAGAGATTTTCACTTGCGCTTCAGTTTGCAGACGAAGGGCTGATGCTTTGTGAGCTCGTCAACGGCCGGCCGCACATCAGCACGGCGCGGTGGCTGGCCGAAATGGGGGCGCTGCTGCTTCGGCAAGGTCGACACGACGAAAGCGCCGACCTGTTCGCCGAGTGTCACACCGAGATGGCTGAGTACGTCGCTCATCCTGGACGCGACTCGTGCGTTTTGCCGCGGTGCTCCATTAGTTGGCTGACGGGTGTCGTATCTGCGTCCGTCAGGCTGAAGGGGGAGACGGATCACGAAAGCCTGGTTGCGTTGGAGAACGCGGCGATCGCAAGTCTCGCTGCCAGCCGATTCGCAGACGCGCAGCAGCACCTGCAGACGCTTTTGGATCGCCTTCACCTCGTGTACGGAGGCGGCTCGAACCTGCGCACGCTCGGTCTCTCGTTGCAGCTCGCGCGGCTTCTCGTCCAGGACAAACAGGTCGACAAGGCGCTCGCGCTCTTCTCGGACTGCCTCACACTCAGCATCAACCTGCTCGACAACGACCACGAGCTCGTATCCACGTGCACCGACGGCCTGGGCAAGTGCTTGTTCCTGCTGGGCGACTTTGAGGTGCTGCTGGCTTTATCGATCCATACCAAGCGTAGATGCTGCGTGTCTGACGCTGTTGTGGCACTGAACACAGCGAGCGGAGACGCAGTTCCAGCGCTCGCTCCACGTTCATAGACGCAAGTGCAAGGCGCTCGCTTCGGGCCGCCAGGCCGGCTGCTCCTCCTGTCTGCGCGCGCACAACAACCTCGCGACGCTCGCGGTCGCCGCGCGCTCCGCCAATGCGGTGCGCGTCCGACTTGCGTCCGACTTGAAGCAGCCCCGGTCCGACCTGTAATAACACCGGTATTTTGTTCAGTAATTAAACCGGTTCTTTTTCAAATTCGGTATGATATCGGTATTTTTGAGACGCGAGTAATGTTCCTCGATCGCGCAACTTTAGCCTTTTGTTTGAGTGGCCGGCGCCCAAGCGCCCGCACCAGTCAGACATCAAGTTGGCTGCTACAGTATCGGTCGGAAGAGCTTGGAGAATTCGTCGCGACCATGTCGGAGAAGGCGCCGCACGTGCTGGGCGGCACGCGGCCGAACGTGGAGAAGCGCTTCGACATCATCACCGAGTCGGAGCCGGTCGAGAATGCAGTGGCGCGCACGGAGCAGAAGGAGGCGCAGCACAAGAAGGAGAAGAAGGACGAGGACGAGCAGGAGGACAAGCCGAGCATGTACACGCAGCAGGCCGAGGATGACGTGCCCGAGGTCACGACGATCGAAAGCCTGTGCATGAACTGCCACGAGAACGGCACGACCAAGCTGCTGCTGACGCTTATCCCGTACTTCCGCGAGGTGATCCTCATGTCGTTCGAGTGCGAGCACTGCGGGTTCAAGAACAGCGAGGTGCAGTTTGGCGGCAAGGTGCAGGAGCAAGGCGCCAAGATCGAGCTCCACGTGACAGACAGCGAGGACCTCAATCGCCAGCTCATCAAGTCGGACACGGGCAGCGTCTACTTCCCCGACCTCGACTTTGAGATCCCCAAGGAGACCCAGCGCGGCACCATCAACACCATCGAAGTGCGTCCCATCGTCCAGCGGGTCTCATATAACTCATTGGTGGTGCTTGTTCAGTCCATTTACGCATTGATTCTACTCCTCTACTCCAATTGGACACTGCAGGGCGTGCTGCAGAAGGCGATCGAGGACCTGCGGCTGCACCAGGAGGACCGGCGAGAGATCGACCCGGAGACCACCGGCAAGATTGACGAGTTCATCATGAAGCTCGCGATGATGTCGTCGGGCATCACACTGCCCTTCCGGATAATCGTGAACGACCCCGGTGAGCATTTATTTGCAGCGCTTAGCTACAGGTTTACCGCTGTGATCTGACGGGTTGACGTGCTTTTGCAGCCGGCAACTCGCACATTGAAAACCCGCACGCGCCGAACGCGGACCCCAAAATGACGACGACGTATTACTACCGCTCGGAGGCGCAGGACCTCGAGTGCGGCCTCCAACCGGACATGAGCCACGAAGCGCCGTCGCAGGCGCCGCGTGTACTCCCACACCGCAACGAGGGCCTGGACAAGTTCGTGGAGGAGGCCAACATTGCCAAGAAGGAGGTCATCCAGATCCCCGTCGACTGCTACGCCTGTAACGCGCCTGGCTTCTCGTGCATGTGCATGACGGACATTCCGCACTTCAAGGAGGTGATCATCATGTCGTTCAACTGCGAGCTGTGTGGCTTCAAGACGAATGAGGTCAAGGCCGGCGGCGCGATCCCCCCGGAGGGTGAGCGCATCACGCTCCATGTCGACGCGTCCAAGGACCCGGACGTGCTCGACCGTGACGTGCTCAAGTCGGACTCGGCGTGCGTGAACATCCCCGAGATTGAGCTCGAGATGGCTCACGGCTCACTTGGCGGTCTTTACACGACGATCGAGGGTCTGCTGGACAAGATCCGTCAGAACATCGAGGAGGGCAACCCGTTCGCCATTGGCGACAGTGACGGCGGCCGTTCGCTGCTGAACGCGTGGCTGAAGCGTCTGGACGCGCTCAAGCGCGGCGAGGAGCCGTTCACGCTCATCATAGAGGACCCGCTGGCCAACAGCTTCGTGTACTCGCCGCTGGGCAGCGCGGAGGACGACCCGAACATGACGGCGGAAAAGTTCGTCCGCTCCGAGTACGAGGACGAGGTGCTGGGCATCTCCGACATGAAGGTCGAGAACTACTCGGAGGACATCACGTCGCAGAGCCTTGGCGCGATCCAAGAGGGCGACGGCGAGGAGGCCGCGCCCATTCGAAGTGACAAGGAGACCATGCAGGGCGGCGGCCGCGCCATTGACCCGTCCAAGTACCACCCGAACCCCCTCGCGGTCATGGAGGCCAAGCAGCAGCAGCAGGAGAAGCAGCCGCAGCTGTAGCACCGAGGCTGCTCGTCTACGTAGCAAGCAGTCAGATGAATATGCTTTTTTTGAGAGGGTGGATGGAGTGTGGGCGGCGGACACCAACCAGTCCTGGTTGAAGCCCGTCACGCTCGTTCACTCAGTAAATAGAAGACCTCTGTATGCCCTAAATTGTGTCCTCCTCCATGGATTTCGTTCATGCATCTTGTTTTTGGATAATTTACAGAAATAGCCCCATAACGAACTTTTGTTTGAAAATTGGCACCTGCCTCGTTCGGTTTCATACGACCGAAATGAGCAGCAAGAAGCGCCCGGTCGCGGCCGGCTCCAATGGCTCTGGCGGCGCTCACGCGGCCTCCGCGGCGGCCGCGAGCACCTGGAAGAAGCGCCAGTCCATGCAGGTGAGCGTGGTGGTGCGTGTGCGGCCGCTGCTTGCGCGCGATCGGCAGCATGAGCCCGCAGTCCGCGTCATTGCTGGTGAGAAGCGCTCACTGCCGAGCACGCTCACGCTCATCGCACCCGATGACAACGCCGAGCCGGTGCATTTCCAGCTTGACAAGTGCTACGACGAGCGCACACCGCATCGCGTCCTGTTCGAGAAAGAGGTGGCGCCGGCGGTCGCGGGCGTCTTTGCCGGTATCAACACGACAGTGTTCGCGTATGGGGCGACGGGCACGGGCAAGACGTTCACGATGGAGGGCAACAAGAAGAACCTTGGTGTCATCCCTCGGTGCATCAAGCTGCTGTTCGAAGTGGCGGAGGAGTCCAAGTGCGAGTTCCAAGTGGAGCTGTCGTACCTGGAGATCTACAACGACAAAGTGCAGGACCTGCTCTCTCCGCCAGCGCAGCAGCCACATCAAGCGGACCTACCGATCCGCCAGCAACCGAATGGAACGATCGCTGTCCAGGGTCTGACCACGAAACTCATTGCGACTCTTGTCGAGCTCGAGCAGCTGTACGAGAAGGGGAGCGCCGCGCGCAAGAAGGCGGCCACGGAGCTCAACCCCGAGTCAAGCCGCAGCCACAGCATCTTGATGGCGCACATGCGTTCGGTGGACCACGCAAGCGGAGAGACGCGGACCGGGAAGTTGCACCTGATCGATCTCGCAGGCAGCGAGGACAACCGGTGCACAGGCAACAGCGGCGCGCGGCTGGCCGAGAGCGGCAAGATCAACACTAGTCTGTTTGTGCTTGGCAAGGTTATCATGGCGCTCAACGCGGGCGACAACCGGCGGATCCCCTTTCGCGACAGCAAGCTCACTCGGCTGTTGCAGGACAGTCTGGGTGGCAGCAGTCACGCCGTTATGATCTGTAACGTGGCGCCGACGATGGGGATGTACGCCGACACGTTGCAGACGCTCAACTACGCGCTCAAGACCAAAGGGATCGTCAACAAGGTGACGATCAACCGGACGCCTCCGCCACCGCCAGTTCCAGCGGCAAAGTCAGGGAGGACCGACGTCAAGAATCCGGAAGAGAAACGAAGCAGCCTGTCTTGCAAACCAGTGTCTTCAGCTTCATCCTCGTCATCGCATAGCGACCGACCGACTGGTCAGAAACCCAAGACGGCGCACGAGATGCGCAAGGAGAAGTTGTTGCAGTGGAAGCTGGCAAAAGCGAACACCCGCATCGCGGTGCTGGAGCAGCGAGAAGCGCACAGCAGCCGTGGCAGCGTTGGAGGTGGCTCTGGCAGTGGCACTAGCAGTGGCAAGCGGAAATCACAAACTGTTGGCGGGAGCCTAGGGCATCCAGCCTCCACTGGGTTGTCGTCATCATCAGAAGCTTTGGCGACTGTGTTGACTTCTTCAACATCCACCAAGAAGCCGCGGCTCTCCACCGCGCTCTCTCCGGTCTCCACCACTGCGAATTGTGCCACACAGTCACGTTCCATCGGGAAAATCACACCAGACGCCAAGTCCTCGCGAACTCCCGCGGACGGCAAAGAGAATACTCCGTTGTCAACCAGGTAAGCGCTCAACCGGTATCGTAGTTGGTCGGCTACCTACCTATCCTCCTCACGCAGCCGTCTTAACCTGGCTTGCAGTGCTGATATCTACGACGACGGCGACCCTGTCGGCCTGGCCAAGAAGCTGATCGGCGTTGCGATCGATCTCGAGCGCAAGAAGCGGCCAGCGAGCGCCTACTGCGTGTTCAATCGCGCCGCCCACGTCCTCCCGCACGCGAACGCCGAGCTGGCGCAGTGGCTCCGGCAACTCGCCGCCCAGTGCCCCGTCGCCGAGGCCTTGGTCCCTACCCAGAGCGTGCCGACCGCCGTCTATATGGAGGTGCGGCGCTCTTCCATCATGCCGTACTATGAACCGTCAACGTGTAGGTGGCTAACATGAGTCTACTTGTACTGCAGACCGTGCTGGAGCGCGACTTGCTGGACGTGCTCAACAGCGGGAGCAAGGCCGAGCTGATGGAAATGAGCGCCATCGGCGCCAAGTGCGCCGATAAGATCCTCGAGCGCCGGCCCTTCCACCAGGTGAAAGGCGAGCCTATCGCGCGCCGTGAGCACGTGGGGCGTCCAATAGACTCACGCGTCCACTATGCTTCGTGTATATTGCGCCCAGCTCGGCGACCTGCTGCGCGTGCCGAGCATCTCGCCCAAACTGCTCGCAGCCATGCGCGCGCAGCACATTTCCTGGCGGTGACCAGCGCAGAATTCCCATTTTTGACCAATCATTTATCTTCGCTGTCTCTAAAACAACTGATCATTGGCTATAATTATGTCATCACTAAGGAAAAAGGACCGCACGACGAAGAGTATCCTTGCCCCAGTACTTGTATCGAGACAGGTGGGTAAGAAGCAACAACCCGAGGCGGAGATGGCGTGGCAGCGGCGGGAAGAGCGGGACGCGCCGTCCCCGCAGCGAGGCGCGTGGACTTCTGCGCCACCTCATGAAGGAGGAAGTGGCGGGGCGTTCGCTTATTCCGGCGCGAGTGAGGACGAAGGCGCGAGAGGGGGACGCGCGTCAGGCCTGGGGAACTGGGTTGACGTGCGCACGGACAGCGCCTTCCTGGAGCGCAGTCGTCGGCGCAAGCCCGGCGCGCTGCGGGCGCAAGAGAAGTATCTGCGGCGAGACATTCCCTGCGGGTTTGCGCGCTGCCCCGCGTGCGCTGGCGCCGGAGAGAAGCGCGATCTGCAGCCACGCCTTCGTCGAGAGCGCGCGGAGGTCGTCGTGCCTGACGCGATGAGCCTGCTGCAGTGCATGGAGCTGATCGAGGAGCCGCTGTTCGCGCGTGCGGCCCCGCAGCTGCTCGTGCTTCAGTCAGTTTGGCTGGAGGCGCTGCGCATGGCGCCGTCTCGAGACGCCGCGCGGCTGCGCAACTTCTTCCGCGACGACCGGCGGCGGGCGAACACAGACTGCCGTGTGTACTGGTTCCCCGACCAGCACCACGTCGACACGGCTGTAGAGCCTAAAATCTGCTCTGCCAGTAATGGTGTGGGCACCAACAAGGGTGAGATTGGGGTGGAGCAACAGGCCGCGCGTGACCACCGTGCCGTGCTGCAGACGCTCAAGTGGTACGCGGCACACGGTCACTTGGACGCCACGACGCGCGTGGTGTTCATGACTCGAGATGCCGACGCTCCTCTCAGTATCGAGGTCATCGCGGCAATCGGAGATGCGACGGAGCAAGCTGCTGTCGCCACGACGTGTGAAGCCGTCCTGGAGGAGCGGTTGCGACCGCTCGAGGGAAAAAAAAGCTCTCACGAGGACGACGGCGTCACAGTGGATTTCCTCTTGGAGCTCGCCACGAACACTGTTGAAGCTGTCGAGTGGTGGGTCACGCAGCGTGAAACTGCGGAAGACGGAGTCAGCGTGCTCGTTTCCTCCGAGTTCGCGCCGCACTGGTCGCTCGCTAAGGTCTGCCAGTCAGTGGAGAATGGCCAAGTGCTGTCCGGAAAGCTGGAAGTTAGCACGCACAATCCGATGGAGGCGTTCGTTGGCGTTGAGAAGAAGTCGTCGACCTTTGCTGGGATCGACAAGGTGTTTGTTTTTGGGCGTGAAGCGATGAACCGCGGCGTGCATGGCGATGAGGTCGCAATCGAGATTCTTCCTCGCTCGCAATGGAAGTCCCCACAGAGCGACCGCCTGCTCGTCCACTATGCAGCTGACGACGAAGACGAAAACGATGAAGACAAGCACAAGTCAAAACGCAAGAGCGGAAGCGGCAACAACGGCATGGACTGTGAAGATGATAGCGCCGCTGTTCACAGCCACGCGATCCCGACCGGTCGTGTCGTTGCCGTGATCGCACGCTCTCCACGGTATCATGTGGCGACGGTCCTTGCATCGTCTGTCTCTCCGACTGATGACATCGCGCTAGCGATACCGATGGATGCCCGCATCCCCAAGATCCGTGTTCGGTCGCAGCGTATGGACGCACTGGCGGACAAACGGCTTAAGGTTGTCATTGATCACTGGCCGCTCGACTCGCAGTATCCACAGGGCCACTACGTCAGTGTGATTGGGGCGCCTGGACGGCTTTCAACAGAGCTAAGTGCGTTGCTCGTGCAGAACGACATCGAAGAGGCCCCGTTCAGCGAAGGCGCTTTGGCGTGTTTGCCAAAGTGCGACATTGAGCGCTACAACGTAGCTGAGTGCTCGACCGCCAAGAGGCCGCAGTTTTGCCCGCTGTTAGACTGGCAAGTTCCAGTCGACGAAGCCGCACGAAGACTTGATTTGAGAGCGACACGACGCGTATTCAGCGTCGACCCGCCCGGATGCCAGGACATCGACGACACCATGTCGATCCAACGACTTCCGAATGGCAACCTTGAGCTCGGAGTGCACATTGCGGACGTGTCATACTTTGTCACCCATGAATCACGCCTGGACTACGAGGCGCGCAGTCGCGCGACCACGGTCTATCTCGTGGGCCAGCGGCTTGATATGCTGCCGTCCGTTCTGAGCGCTGACCTCTGCTCGCTTCACGAGAACGTCGATCGCCTCGCCGTCAGTGTTTTGTGGGAAGTCGACGCCAAGACGCTGCAGATTTGCAACGACGGCAAACCCACTTGGTTTGGGCGCTCGGTGATCCGATCCTGCTCGTCGATGACGTACGAGCAAGCGCATCGCTTGTTGCAGGGTGCTACCGCCGACAAGCCGCGCGAAAGCCACCGTGGAGTAAAAGACGTCGATGTTCCTCACCAGGTTGGTGTCGCAGGCGGACCCATCTCCCTCGCGCTCCAGCAGGACCTGCGCAGTGACCTGATGCTGTTGACGGACATTGCTCGTCAACTGGCTCGGACGCGAGGGGAACATGGTGGTCTGGACCTTTCCAAGCACGAGGAGCTGCGGTTCTCGCTCAATGTTACGGAGCTGGGCGCCGAAGGCGTGGAAATCATGGTCAAGGAGAGCCTTGAGATCCACAACACCATCGCTGAGCTCATGATTGTCGCAAATGGAAGCGTCGCGAGACAGATCATCGAAGCATTCCCGTCCCATGCGCTTTTGCGTCGCCATCCTCCACCGTCAGGCGACAGATTCACGCAGCTTGTCAAGCTTGCCAAAACGCGAGGCATTGCGATCGATGCGACCAACAACTATACGCTTCAACAGTCGCTCAGCGCCGCTGAACGTTCGGGCGACGTCGATTCGAAGACAATGGCGTTGCTCACATCGCTCGCTGTCCGTGTGATGACGGAGGCTGAATACGTGTGCACGAGCAGTGTTGAGGCACCCGGAATGGCTGGCAGCAATTCAAGCTCGGTCGAGACGCGATTCGCTCACTATGGCCTCGGGCTTCAGTACTACACGCACTTCACGTCCCCGATTCGTCGATATGCGGATGTGATCGTGCATCGGCAGCTTTTGGCGTCACTGGCATCGCTAGCCGGAAAAGACGGCCGGCTTCAAATTAAGCCTAGAAACGTGAGAAGCGTGGCAGCGTTGCCCCAGTCGGCCGTCCCGTCAGTCCTCGACGATGACGAGGACTTCCTGGACGACCTGATATCCTCGGTGGATAGTAAACTCCAGGTGGAACCAATGCAAGAGCTCCAGAACAGTGAGAGCCCTGCGGAGGAGATGTCCCTGCAGGCGCCGTTCCCTCCGGATGAGCTTGTCCCACTAGCGGCGCACTTGAACACGAAGAATCGGAACGCCAAGCTGGCGTCGCGCGCGTGTGATGAGCTCTTCCTCGCTCTCTACTTCAGCACGCACACGGTCAAGGCGCCTGCGATCATCACGGCGCTCAAGGCCAATGGATTCATTGTCTACATCCCGCTATATGACTTGCGAGCGCCGGTGTACATTCGCGACAAGGACGGCAACGTGCAGATGGACCCGCTCCTGCTCGGCGTTCGCATCGTTGACACGCTTCCAGCAACCGGCGCGTTCTCCGGCGCCGAGTGCATCCGAATGATCCCTCAGGCCGAGATTGACTGGGAGCCCGACAGCGACAGCGATACGCTTCATGTGCGCGTCTCCGGCGCTAGTGACGCTGCGTCCGGCACTGTGTTCAAGATCCTGGATGAGATTGAAGTCCAAGTGTCGTGCGACCTATCAGCGTCGGCCGCGCGCATCCCGCAGCTGCAGCTCTTGATGGTCGGTCGCGCGAAAGGCCGTCGCGGGAAGATTGTGACGAGGAGCGGTTGCGCCACGGTGACGTCGAGCCCCAAGCCTAGCGCGAGCAAGAGTTTGCTGCCCGAAGTGCAGCGCGTTGTGCAGACCACAAGTCGCGAGCTGCTCGAACGTGATGGCGACGAAGCGCAGCGTCCCACGTCGCCGCCGTTGTCCCCGTCACCACCGCCGAGGAATCTGTACTGCGCGTTGACGTCGTGGTCCACCGACCCCATCTCACCCAGCGTCAAGAAGAAGAGCAAGAAGCAGGATGACAAGACGCCGGCCGTTCAGCGCATGGGCAACAGCGGCCGGCTACTCTTCGGCGGGTACAATCCCCCCAAGCAGAAGCACTACCAGCAGAAGCTCGCGGAGTACATGGGCTCGAGATCGGAAGACCTGGAGGCAGAGCTGAGCATCCAACGAGGCGGCGGCGGGGAGTCGGCATGGGAAAACGCGCAGATGGCGAAGCAGATCGAGCGCGAGGCCATGAGTCGCACGCAGCGGCTTGCGGCGGAGAAACGGCACGACC
Organism: Phytopythium ostracodes; assembly: GCA_023337975.1. NCBI lineage: Eukaryota > Oomycota > Peronosporomycetes > Pythiales > Pythiaceae > Phytopythium > Phytopythium ostracodes. Next base: position 42,351 of record JAADXW010000045.1, read on the forward strand.
GCATCAACAAGCGCAACAAGGCTGGCAGATGATGTGGACAACCAGTCGAGTCAACACGCTCGATGTGAGTTGAAATGCACACATGCACTGTGAGGGTCCTACGTTACTCTTGTTGCTGGTGGCGGTTGCGGGATTCGGTGGTCGCCGATCTCCTTGTCGTCCGACGTCGACTCTCACGTTCACCTCAGTTTCCTCACCCCACACATGGATGCTTGGACGCCAATAAAATGCATCCGCTTCTCTCGATGGCCTCGCTCACTTTGCGGTATGAACACGTTTCTCCTCGGGTGCAAGCACGCGCACTGAAGGGCGTTACAGCTCTGTCTCCTTGTAAACCGGGCGCTGCTGCGTCGTCGCCGTCGGGAACAACGCTGGAGTGAAGCTGGTCATGTCGTCCATGCTGCCGGCGGCGGACTCGGAGTCGTCGCCGTAGCCCTTGCGGTTCATCATGGCGACGAACTCCTCGAAGCTAATGTGACCATCGCCGTTCATGTCCACCTCGTTGATGACCTCCTGCGCCTGGTCCTCGCTACCCATGAATTGGACGAGGTCGGCCTTGGTGATGATGCCCTGGCCCTTCGTGTCGAAGTAGTTGAACGCGTTCATGAGGTACTCCTCCTTATTGGCGAGGTTGCGCTTCATGGTCGCGGCGAGGAACTCCGGATAGTCCACCAGTCCGTCGCCGTCGATATCAATGCCGTTCAGCAGTTCGTTAACTTCCTCCTCGATCATGCCGAGACCCATGTCACGGAGCGCGCTCGCGAGCTCCGCGACCGTAATGACGCCGTTGCCGTCGGAGTCGATCGCCATAAATTGCTTCTTGAGCTCGGCGATCTCGCCCTCAGTCATCTGGTCGGCAATCACACCAAGAGCCGCCTTCTTGAGCTTGTTGTGGCCCGTAAAGCGCTTCAGACTCGTGAAGATGTTCGAGTTGAGCGGGATGTCCGTCGTTGGCGCGGCACCCGACAGCCACGGGTGGTGCAGTGCCTCCTCCGCCGTCAGGCGCTGAGACGCCTTGAGCAGCAGCAGGTTGCTGATGAAGTCCTTCGCTTCGTTGCTCACGTACGTCCACTCAGGCGAGTCAAAGTCGTAGCGGCCCGCGCGCACCGAAGCGAAGATCTCCGGGTCGGTGTCGCCGTAGAACGGCGGGTAGCCGCACAGCAGAATGTACGTGATGACACCGATGCTCCACAGGTCGCATGACTTGTCATAGTGGCGGCCGAGCACCTCGGGCGCAATGTAGTACGGCGTACCCACGCGCGTGGTCATAACGCCCGCGGACAGACCGTCATCCATGCGAGAGAGACCAAAGTCAATGACCTTGAGCTCGGCGTCCTCAGCCTTCGTCTGGAAGAGGAAGTTCTCCGGCTTGAGGTCGCGGTGACAAATGTCCCGGTCGTGGCAGTGCTTGACAGCCAGCAGGATCTTGCGCACGAGCACGGCGGCGTCGTGCTCACTGTAGTGGCCGCGCGCAATAATGCGGTCGAACAGCTCGCCGCCCGTGCACAACTCCTGCACGAGGTGCAGGTGGCGCGTGCCCTCGAACACGTCGTACAGCTTGATGATGTTGGGGTGGTCCAGGGTCTGCCGTGTCGGTCAAAGCGACAATGTTAGCGCTCTCAAGCTTCTAACCATCACCTTAGATTTGCCACGATGCCACAACGAGACGAGACGTACCCGCAGGATGTTGATCTCGCGGCGCATGGTCTCCGGGCGGCTGACCTTGGCCTTCGGGATGGTCTTGATGGCCACGCGTTGGCCGTTCGCCTTGCTGATGCCCACGCGCACCGTTCCGTAGTGGCCTGCACGGCCGACAACAGCACCAAAGTATTAGGAACCGACTGTCGGCCAAGCACAAGGCATCAACTCATTAACTCGAGGGTGGCTGTCGTACCGTGACCGAGCTCCTTGTGCTCAATGTCGTAGAACTCGTTCACATCGCGCAGCTCGCCGGTGATCTAAAGTTCTCACAGCGAAAATTCCCATACAAATAAGAAGAAAGGACGCCGTCAGAACCTGGGTGAATCGACCAACACACCTCGACATGTAACACAACGCACCAGCTCCTTGAAGGCCTTGCGCTCGCGCGCCTGCGGGTTGGCGCGGCGCTGGCCGTTCGATCCCGGGGCGGGCGCGGGCACAGGCGCGGGGGCCGGCGCCGGGGGCGGCGCGTTGCCTGTGCGCGAGGCCGGGGCCGAGGTCGGCGCCGACGGCACGGGCGCGCCCACGGGGGGCAAGCCCGCGGCTTGCTGCTTGGCGCGCTTCTCGGCCGGCGTCATGCGTTTGCCATGCGGCCGCACATTGCCGCCCGCGTTCTGGCTGCTGCTGTTGCCCATGGCCGAGAGTTGGGTGGGGGAGCACGCCGTCTTTTCTCGAGGAAAGGTTTCTATGAATGCGGGACGCCCCCTTTGTGCGAATGACACCCTCGCTTTTTTTCTTGTTCTCCGGTCTTGGCCGGAGGAGGAGGATGACAATAAAAGCGCGCGGTGTTAATTCACGACATACTAGTAGAAGCAAGTGATTCGCCCCCTACGTGTAAATAGAGCACGCTTGTCACGGAATAGTGCCCTACTGAGATTGTGTCGGGAATTGCCCTGATGGGTTCATAGCAGACAGTATTTTCGCTCTCTGTTTTGTGATTTTTCGAGGTTTTTTACCGATGCCTTGAAGCGGGAGCAAGGGATAAAAAAACTGGGCTGGATTGTGATCGGCAGCAAGCATGCAGTAAATTACAGAAATAGGTGATTTATCTTGATAATTGTAAAAGGCGTGCTGCTTAAAAACGGGTTAGGGTTGCGATCACGTTTGGATTTTCGGTCGATCGTGGGCGCGAACAATGCCGGATGACGATGGGTTCATAGCGGAATGGGAATGATAATCGTTACCGCGTGTGTCGCTAGATTCCGCGTCGTGATCGTGAGAATATCCCGCGACCATGGACTTTATGCCCGCTGTACAGTACATGTAGTGTATTGCCGATGTGGAGGTCGCCACGTTGGTGAGTTCGGCGAGGATTCGTTGCTAAGGTACACAGTGTGACGGCTTGATGATTCACACTGACTGTAATGCACGCTTCACATTGACGCGGTGGCCTCGCGGCCGTAGAACTCGCGGATCCACTTGGCGACGTGCTCGAGCTCCGTGGCGCGCGCGGCCTTGACGGACGGCGTGTCAAGCGGGTGGCTGAACATCAGGTCCAAGTGGTGCGCGCCGCCGTCGATGCTGATTGCGACCACCGAATCCGACACGGGTTCCAGGACGCCAGTGCCGGACCACGGGTCGTAGTTGCCGTTGCTGAATACGATGTTGCTCGCGGCTGCTAGAGCCTTTCGCCCGCCGTACTGGATGCTCGCCCATGTCGGGTCCACATCAATCCCATATTGCGCGCGGCAGCTCTCGTTGTCGGCCGACTGGTTCCACGGCATGGGCCAGAACATGTCGTTCACACCGTCGACCTTCTGCGGCTGGTACAGCTCCGAGCAGTAAAGATATTGCCAGAAGTCGGCGTCCAGAGCAGACTCGTTCGACGACGCCGACAGATCAAAGCACTCCTTGTCCTTGGTGCCGTTGTAGTACACGCCGACGCTGTTGGCGAAAGCGCGCAAGAGACCGAAGCTGTCGCTTGCTGAGAAACTGTCCTTGAGATGCGAGCACGCTTCGCGCATCGGGTACGCCGGCAGCTCGGACTGGCCGTTCATGATGTACGACGACGGGTATGGGTAGTTGCCCATGGACAAATAGTCGAACGCCGCCTTGGCCCACTGCATCAGGTCGATCACATCGTCACCTGCTTCGAGCTTTGTGTCTGCGCACAAGTGCAGCACGTCTCTCAGCTTCCCACGACCGTCGGCCGTCGCTCCCAGCGCGGCTATTGTCGTCCAGACCTTGCGGACATTAGAGATGCACCGAGGAGCTGCCCCAGCGCCAGGTGACGCGTCATACGTCACGATACGAGCGAAGGAGCCGATGTCCGCTTTCGGGGTGTCACCAAGAAACGACAGGATCGGAGCGGAGGCCGCAATTACCCCGTCGATGATGTGCGGGTACTTCATGCGAAACCATGAGCCGAGCATGCCGCCGTACGAACCGCCAAAACCAATCACTGGGATGTTTCGCTTGTAGTGCTTCTTGAGGTGTGCAATGAGCACGGCGTAGTCGGCGAGCGCTTGCTCCGTCGACAGGTACTCCATGTGCTTGATCACGTGGTCCTTGCCGAACGGAATTGACTTGCCGAAGTACCGATGCTCCGCAAACACGAGCATCGCACCGAACTCTTGAGCACTCTCCCACATGAGTCCCGTGTGGTTCAGGTACAGCTCTACGTCGGCCTCGTTGCCCACGTAGAAGAACATGGCGCCGCCCGGTCGAAAGTGCTCGTCGCAGACAAAGTAGCGCTGCTCGTAGGTCGGCGCACCGACATCGAAGTGGTCGAGCATCTGCGTAAACCACTTCTCCTTGCATCGCTGCATCATATCGCGCCCCGGTTCCTCGGCAAGTTGACCGACTTCGCTACTCCACGTCGACCAACGACGCTCGCCACCGCGTAAACAGGCGGCAACCAGCGCCTGGCGCTGCTGAAGGACATCGAGAACGACCAGTACGGGCGCCACAAGCGCCCCAAGCACCGCGAAGACTAGCGGGAGCCTCCGCAGCGCCCTGTTAGGCGCTGGGAAGACGTCCGGGAGCGCATTCTTCGCCGCACCCATCGTTGCCGCTCTTTGAATGATACAACTGCAAGTCAGGCCGCCAAAAAGGACGGAGGAAAGATTGAGAGAGGAGAGGTCGCCCTTACGTGCAGCGCAAATCAGAGTGACGAGTGGTGGTCGCAGGTTCAACCTCCAGCGTGCGTCGCACTTTCTCACCATCACTCTGCTTCTTGGCGCGCACATACAGTACTCGAGTCAAGTGAGATTGGCAAGCGCGACGAGGAAACGGGGCGGAGGAGGAGTGGGCGAGCGCTGCGTGACGTACTGTATCGAGCATGGCATGGCCTCGCTCAATTGCGCCCGTGGCGTACACTCATCCTCGCCTCGCGTGGGTGTGAAGAGCGCGGTCAGAGACTGAGTAGGGGACGATTGAAGCCGGGATAGAAGACACTCTTTGGTTGTCTTTCGACTTGTTTAAGACCGCGGGCATGTCGGACGAGCGCGCGCCGATCACCGGCCGAGATGGTGGCGTTAGACTTGGAGAGCGGAGGCTCCGGTCGACTGCAGTGGTGGTGGCGGCGGGGCTTGCTGTCGCCGCGATGATAGCTGTGAGGGCGTCGGTGCTGACGCTGTACGAGCGCGACTTGAAGGTGCTGGACGATGCGATCGGCGCCGATGAGCAGCTGGACGAGCTTAGTGCTGCCGAAAGCCGCGACTTGCTGAGCTAGTGCCAAGAGATGTTCATCCCCCAGCGTCTCGACCACTTTGTCGCTGGCGCGCAAACCTACGAGGAGCGATATTTCGTGTGCGTCGAGTTCTACAGAGAGGAAGGCGGCGTCATGTTCTTCTACGCGGGCAACGAGGCCAACGTGGAGCTTTACCTGAACCACGCGGGACCCATGTGGGACAATGCGGACGAGTATGGCGCCATGCTCGTGTTTGCGGAGCATCGGTACTTCGGCAAGTTGATCCCGTTCTGCGACGACGTGAGGAACCACCTGAGGAACTAGCAGGCGCTCGCCGACTACGCCGTCTTGATCATGCACCTGAGGGAGCAGTGCCAGTGCGACATCTGCGTGATCGGCTTTGGTGGCTTGTATGGGGGAATGCTCGCGGCGTGGCTTCGGATGAAGTACCCACACGTGATGGACGGGGCCATCGCCAGATCGGCGCCGATCCTGTCATTCCTGCACCAAGATCCACCGGTTGACATGGACTCGTACGCGCGGATTGGGACACGCGACGCGTCTCCTGAAGCTGGGGCTGCCTCGAACTGCGTTCCTAACATCCAACGATCGTGGAAGGCAATGCTGTCGCTCGGGGAATCTCAAGACGGTCGCCAAAAGCCCAAGTCCGCGCTGAGAATCTGTGAGCACACGCGTTTCGACTCACAAGACAACATGATAGCGTACATGTTGTGGGCAAAGGAGGCTTACGACATACTGGCCATGGGCAACTACCCGTACCCGTCTTCCTATACCATGGATAGACGAATCGTCCTGCTGGCCTACCCGATGCGTGTGTCGTGCGTGTTCGTTCAGAACGAGGTCAAAGACGAATTGGCGTTCCTGGACGCGTTTTCGCGGAGCGCCGGTGTCTACTACTACAGCACGCACGACCTGGAGTGCTATGACTTCAGTGCCCCACCTGATGATTTTCTAAGTTCGACGACCTGTGGGAGTACATCATCTGCGCGGAAACGTACCAGCCCCAGAGCGTCGATGGTGTGAACGACATGTTCTGTCCAATCCCGTGGAACTATACAGCAGACGACGAACGGTGCCACGCTAAGTGGAGCATCGGCATCAACCCTCGATGGGGTGTGATCCAGTACGGAGGTCGCAAGGCGTTGCGTACCGCCAGCAACATCATCTTCAGCAACGGCGACCTCGATCCGTGGTCAGGTACAGGCATACTCGAGTCAGCGTCCGAGTCAGCCATCGCGCTGAAAGTGTAGGGTGGCGTGCACCACCTAGACCTCTTGTTCGCCACGCCGCTCGACTCTCCTGGCGTCGTCGCCCCCCGCGAGGTGGAGAAGCAGCACATGACGCGGTGGATCCTCGAGTTCTATGAGCACAAGCGTGCGTTAACACCTACAACTACCTTAATTGATTGAACAAACACCCAGCACGATGGTGTGCTGCGACGCTGACAGCGTTACTGTACGCTATGAACGGTTCAAGAGTGGAGATCAGGAGTTCGTCGTCTGCTGGCGTCGTCCAAGTTGATCGCATCCAGTGTAAGTTGCTGGCTGTCAACCAGAAATATTGCGATGGCTTGACACTGACTTCACCTGATAAAGTTGCGCAGGTGCCGTTGTTGTTCACGCCGTGTTTATGCTCACTACAGATGACAAGGATGACTGCGAACCTCCTCGTCGAGGAGACTGCACGTGATGCGCTTGGGCGCTTCAACACTCATCACGGAATGGCCCAGCGGCGGATGAAGAAAGAGAAAAGGAAAGAAGCGCGCATCCTCCTCCGCTCTCCTGTTGATGCAGAACGCGCTCAAATTTCAAGCCGTCGGATAGACCACAGGTCGTGGTGATCATGGCGTGGCAGGAGACGTCGCCAATCCTCGGCGCCCCCGATCGCTCCGGCAAGACATTAACGTCGCGCGTGCTCTCCAGACTTGGTGGTCTGCTTCTTGTCGTTGGCGCCGCGTCCCTGTTCGTCTTGACGAGCAGAAATGCACCCGAGGCAGGGTCTGCGGTGACGATGCACGTGACAACCACACCAATGTTTGAGCTCAACGACAATGGATCGCCCAGCGTACTCAAGCTCTGCGAGGAGAAGTGGTTCACACAAACGCTTGATCACTTCGACGTCGGCGCGCCGACCTACGAGCAGCGCTACTTTGTCTGCGACGAGTTCTACCGGCCGGAGGACGGCGTCATATTCTTCTACGTGGGCAACGAGGCTGACGTAGAGCTGTACCTGAACCATA